>UCOK01008783.1:0-16256 GCA_900474325.1 Synergus umbraculus | reverse complement strand
ATATATATAGAGATGTTCTTAACTATAAGTATAATCATTTTTAAAAGTGAAAATTATCAAAATAGAGCAATATTTATTTTTAAGCTTGAGACATGATATAATTTCAAAATAGTTTTACGAAATCTTTAATATAACTAGTGTAAAAATTAAAAATTGTGGACATTTTTTTCATTTTTTTCTTCCCAAAAAATATTCTGATTCAAAATTACATAGAAAATATTAAATTTTAATTGAAAAAAAAATTAAAACTAATTAAAAATTAATATTTTTTACTTAATTTTGAAACAGAATATCGTTTGACAGGACCGAGAAACTGAGGTATACGTAATTAAAAAATCATAAAAACAAATTTGAAGAATTTTTAATTGTTAGTAATATTGAATATATTACAATTTTCGCAAAACTAACAATAAGTAATTAAGTACTACATACATTATTTATTAGTCAATTACATATTTTTAAAATGAAAATTGAAATATCAATATCGAAACCAGAGAAAAATATCAATATCGACATGTAATATCGATATATCATAAGGAAAATATCGATTTTTCGATATCGATGTCCCTTCACTATTTTCGATTGTAACCATGTCAACCCAACCCTGGTTTCCATTAGAATCTTATGAAAAGCAGGGTTGGGATGACGTTTTTACAATCGAAAACAGCAGAGGAAGGCTTCATTGAACATTACTGTACTCGAAATTTTGTACGTATTATAGGTGCAGTTCCATGTCGGCAGAAAACTTCGGCGTAAAGGCCTGCAGTGGGACTCCGATGCATAAATTCGAACGGATCTCTCTTTCTACCATGTGAGTTAGAGAACGAGGTACGATCGATTCGAATCGACTATTCTTTCGGCATCTCTTTCTATCGTACGAGATTAAAGAAGGACGTTCGACGAATTTTCGAAATTGTCGTCGAACGTCCTTCTTTAATCTCGTTTGATAGAAAGAGATGCCTAAAGAAGAGTCGATTCGACTCGATCGTACCTCGTTCTCTAACTCACATGGTAGAAAGAGAGATCCGTTCGAATTTGTGCACCGGAGTCCCACTGCTGATTACACGCTTTTAGGAAAATGTCCTTCTCACTCTACCATGTGACTATCCCATAAGTTTGTCTCATTCTCGCACATTTTCCGGGTAAAATGTGTGGAAAATGTGGAATGAGACCAAAGATATTCTTTGGTAATGCGTATATATTATGGACTGGAGAACTCAGCAGTGGGATTCCGAGCACACGAATCTGAACGGACCTCTCTTTCTATCTTACGGTGTTAAAAAGAGAGATCCGTTCGGATTTTGAGCTCGGAATCCCACTGCAGGCCGAAACCGAAACTCAAAAAGTTCCCAGATAATGTAAACATGGCCTCGCAACGTAGTTATGGTGGTTTGTCAAGAGTTTTGTCAAAATTAGAGTCATCTATGAATTCCGGAAATTATTATGAAGCTCATCAAATGTATAGAACCTTATATTTCAGGTAATATTATTTTGTCACTGAAAAATTAAATTTATTTCTTTGAAAATTGTCGTCAACATTGTCTAACCTCAACTTACAGATACCTGGCACTGGGAAAGTACGACGAATTATTGAATTTTCTTTATAAAGGAGCGATCCTTCTTACACAACATGGTCAGGTAATCAAAATATTTATTTCTTTATGTCAGTAGAAAATTTTCTTGAATTCAATTTTTCAATTTCAGTTTTCCTTACTTTCGTCATTAAAGGCATACGTTCCTCATTTATTAATATTCAATTATTAACATTTTTTTTAAGTCTTACAATGTAATTCAGGTTTTATTAATTATTCTGACTAAAATTAGAAACGGGTATAATGACATTGATGACACGTGGTGCGTTGTGAATGACACGTTATAGGAATTTTCTAGATGACTGCATCATCAAAAATTATAATGATAGTAAAGCATAAAGTAGTTTAGGAACACTATTTTTATAGTGTGATATTAGCTTTCTAAAGAAAACGAAAAAAAACTTTCTGAAGAAATACGTCTTTCTAATTTGAGTAGTTTTTCTCACATTAGTAATTCTATTTTTTTTTACAGTTTACAAGTGGAGCAGACTTGGCAATTTTATTTATTAATGTATTATCAAAAGCTCCAAATCCTCCTACGAGGGAAGAGTGTTTCAGACAAATTATAAATTTGCTTAGTATAATGAATCCATCTACTCCAGAAAGAGATACTTTCATTCATGAAGCTTTGCGATGGAGTGTAAAAGGTACCAATTACAAAACAGGTTATCCAGAATTGCATCAGTTAATAGCACATGTCTTTTGGAGTGGTGAGATATTAAAAATTGTTTACTATGTTGCTTTTTACAATTTTTTATTTAAAAGAATATTTTTAATTTGGACCGTGTTCTTTTTTCCAGAAAAAAACTATGTAATGGCCAGACAACACTTTTTGTACAGTAGAGATGGCAATAGTTACGCCATAATGCTAGTAGAACTTCATGAACAAAGAGGATATTCCAATGAAATTGATCTTTTCATAGCTCAAGCAGTTTTACAGTAAGCAACAATTTAAAAATTTTCACTTCATTTAAATTCTAATCTCTCTTCGTACCAAAAAATCAGGCTACTTATACTATTATAGGGTGGCCAGTGGCCACATGTCAGGGAAATGTCCGGGAAATGCAAGTAGTTGTCAGGGAAAATATCAATTGATATTTATGCTAACTATGTGATTTATGTCGTATTGCATATATAGATTTTATAGTTTATTTAACAGATTTTAGAAACTTTGTATAATATTAAAAAAATTTAGTTGAATTTAGTTGAATTTTGCATAGTTATTCCACTATATACCTAGTTGAATTTCTTATAAGGGTTTAAGAAAATATTTAATTTTAAAAGTTTTATGTTCTTTTATAATTTTCGTAAAATTCATTTTTCCATTATAACTTCTCAAATATTCCTTTCATCGAGACGAATCGATTGACCTTTATGATTAATGCATTTCATTAAAAAATAAGAGTTTTATGGTTAATTGTATTTTTTTAAATTAATTTTGCGAATATAACTTCTCAAATAATCAAAATTTAAAGTTGGTGTAAGAGAACTAAAGTGCTCCTTGAATGAGTACAAAAGTTGATACAACTTGACAACTAGTTAAGGGATTTGATTGAAATTTTAAAGAATTTCACAAGATTTTTATGATCTGTAAAAGATTTTGTACAATTTTTTTGAATTTCAAGTGGTTTTCAAGAATTTTAAGCGTACTTTACGTATTTAAAGAGATTTTAAAGTTTTTCATGAAATTGTACAGAATTTTAAGAAGCTTGTAAAAATTTTAAGAACTTTTGAGATTTTTAAAATGATTTTAAGGAATTTAAATATTCTTAATGAAATTAATAAAAAATTTTAAAAATTATTTTTGATTTTTGAAGTATTTTGTGAGGTTTTTGTTTCCAAGAATTTTTATTTAGATATTTTAATGTATATTAGGGAATTGCAAAGTTCCTTATTGAATTTTAAAGTGTTTAAAACGAGATTTTTATGATTCGTAAAAGAGTTTGTAAAAGTGTAAAGGATATCATGGAATTTAAAAGATATTTCTATGAATTTCAAGAAATTTTATTGAATTTTAATATACTTCCAAGTTTGTTTTGAATTTTAGAGGTTTTTAAGAAATTTAAGTGTTTTGAAGTGTTTTCAAAATATTTAAAGTGATATTATACGAAATTTTTGAAAAATTGTATTTTTACAGAAAATTTGTTTGCATTTTTAATTTAATCAGGAAAATTTGTCTGAAAGTCAGGGAAATGTCATGGAAAAAATTGAATCTTTTGGTCCATCCTGTATTAATTTTCATAAATTTTTTTGTTTTTCAGATATCTTTGTTTGGAAAACAAAGCAACTGCACAAGAAGCCTTTGATTCGTACACTTCCCGACATCCGAAAATAAAAAACGGTCCACCCTACATGCAACCCCTCCTGAACTTTTTATTTTTTCTATTGAAAACAATTGACTCGTAAGTATAAAAACCTCAGCAAACTGAATAGAGTATTTTTATTTAATTATCAAGAAGTAAAAAATAGAATCTCTTTTGCTTGTTCTTCAAAGTTGATATCATAATTTCTACTGAAAGAAAATGAAATATGGAAACTACTCTGAGCTTAGAACCTTGACATTCCAGTTTCATTTAAGTCAGAATAAATTTACTTGTTAATTTAAAATTTACAGAGGTAAAGTAGCAGTTTTCACGATTCTTTGCGAACAATATCGGACAAGTATAAACAGAGATCCATGCTACGAGCAGTACTTGAATAAAATAGGACAAATTTTCTTCAATGTTCCACCACCTCGTCCTCGTAATCAGGGATTATTCGGTTCCCTTCTCCAATCTTTCTTCGACGGTATCGGTGACGAGGATTTCGGTATGGAGGAACAAAGCATAGCCTCTACTTCTCATGCTGCTCAGGAACTAGACTGATCGTCACCGATTGGCTCCTGCACTGCTTGACGTAAATGAGCGAAACGAAATCGAATGTACCTTCGCCCCAGATACTTTTAGCAAGTGCACTTATTAAGTTGAATTGAGAAACATTGACGAAACATTTACGAAAACCGATGGTTCGAGTGTGCAAGTTGACGGAAATGTGAACGTACCTGGGGCAGAAAATTGCGAGAGATTTTAAGGTCCTGTAAGACTTACCCGATCCCTACCTTATCGACATATTTTCTTTGCAACGCAACATCTACATTTATTGAAATATCAAATTTAGTACCAGATAAACGTACCTTAGGGGCCATCCATAAACCACGTGGACAGGTTATCGGGGGAGGGGGGGGGGGTCAAAAAATAGTGAAAAACTGTCTACGTGGTTTATGGATGGCCCCTTAATACTTTAGCTTCAATTTTAGAAATTTTCAATTTAATATCTCAATAAATGTAGACGTAGCGTTTTAGAGAAAAAATGTCGGTAAGGTAGGGATCGGGTAAGTCTTACATGGCCTTAAGAAAATCGTATCTCGGTTTGATGAAATTCAGTAGAGTAGATTTTGTAACTTACACTTACGTCCCTTATTCTTCATCGGAAATTTTAACAATGCATTGAGTCAGTTGTCTGTTTTTGAGATAATTGATAACCGATTCGATTATCGTTTAAGAAATCTATTGTCGGAAGTAAAAACAAGTTTTGAAATTTAAAAATTGTTTTCCCTTACTATATAATATTTAACTGACGAATGATAGTAGTAATGCCAAAGAATTTGTTGAAATATCGGATTCTAACTTTGAAATTTCTTCACATTTGTGCGCAATTTAACACAGAATTTAGTAAATGTTAATTTAATACTTCAAAATTGAGATATTTAACAAAATTAGCATCTTTTTCCACGAGTGTCAGTTCGTAATAATAAATTTCCGCAAAAACATCCCTTGCCCTAGTTTTACACATAGTCGACTCCTAAAAGCAGTTTTTGAAAAACAGTTGCAATTCCGAGTCGACGACTTACTAGAAAATCTTAGGAATTAAAAGATATTTCGATGTGTGCAAAAATGCGCCAAACAGGTGAGTGCATTAATTTTACAATAGCTCCCATGTATAAAATAATGTCTTGAGTGACTTTTAAAGACATTAGAATTATCCATTTATGAACTTAGACTAGATTGAAAATTATTTTACACAAGCTGAAGCTGGACTGTAACAAATAAACATAACTCAGCTTCGATGTAAAAAAAATCATTTTAATAATGAATCATAACATCAATCATGTCTTATAATATGAAAAAATCGCCATATTTATTTACTTGAATTGATTTTTCAAGTGAGCCAGGTAGTATGGTATTTTGTTATCCTTTTGAATCTTTACTTCTATTCTGTTAATTATGGAAAAAGGAAAATTTTAATAACTACATATATTCATGGTAGAAAATATAAGTAGAATTATTGATTAAATGAAATCATGCAATGTGTTTTGGTATATTACTTGGTAGTACTCACATGATTCTTTGAATAATTGGGTTAAAGTTTCAGACGCCCAGTCTGACGATTTTTTATTTTTACATTTATTGGAATGAAAATATAAAAAAAAAAGGTTCCAAAACAAACGATTCAGTGGCAGAAATGTATACACAGCATTGCCTAGAATTTTAAAGAGACTTTAAAGGATTGCAAAATATTTTATGTGATTTAAAGGAATTTCGAGGGACTTAAGGAGATTTATTTTCTTTAATTTTACGGAATTTCAAAAGATGCTAAGAGATTTTAATGAATTCCAAGGGATTTTGATATATTTGAAACGATTTGAAGGAATTAAGGGATTTTAAAGGATTTCATTTGATTTCATTAGAATTAATTCATTGAAATTTCTTAAAAACACTTTAAATGTCTCGAAATCTCTTAAAAATTCTCAAACTCTCTTGAATTCATTTTAAATCCGTTTACATTCCTTAAAACCACGTAAGATATATTTAAATATCATTAAATCGTTTCAAATTATTTTCAATGTTTTAAAACCTATTGAAAATCCTTGAACTCTTTTTAAATTCCTTGAAATTTAATACAAACACTTGAAATATATATCCTATCCTTTAATTCTTTTAAAAATCTCTTATTTTCTCGAAATCCCTTTTAATTCCTTAAAATTACTCAACATATCCTAAGATCTCCACAAAATCCTCTAAATTCATTTGAAATTCATTGAAAATCCTTAAATTCACTTAAAATGTATTTAAACATCTTGAAATCATTTCAAATTATTCTAAATCTATTGAAATCGTTTAAAATATTTCGAAATTTTTGAAGAAGAAAAAAATTCGTCTAAGTAGTCGTCTGAAACTTCAGCCCAATTATTGTATACACAAAAGGAGGAAAAAGATAATGTACAAATACTTCTGAGTTCTTCTCGCTTATGTATATCTATTGTTATTATAAACTAACTAAATCTCCGTTTGCGTAATAGGCAACTTGTCCGCATTTACTTAACAATATTGAGCACCTTCCACAAAAAATAAGTAATAAATTGATGATAGACTTTTCAAGGATAATCGATAAATCAATATTTTTATTGTGTAGTAATAATGAAAAACTAGGGAAATATTATAAAATTTTAATCTGCAATAAAATGATTAACAGTTTAATTAATTGAAAAAATAGGTTTTTCTCATTTATTTTTCAGCAAGGTGTATAAAAAATATAAATGGCAAACCTATGCGCCGCGAGTTTACACTGATCTATGCAGTTATAAAAAGAGCCAACTAACTTCTTCAATAATCCATATCTTAACATAGATAAAAATTTAATAATTGGAATCTCTGATTCCAAATTTTCAATATAAATATATATATATATTTTTTTTTTTTTTCATATTTCACTGTTCAATTGACTTGGTCAGTCAAGTAAGGATATAGAATACTGGTGCGCCTCCATTTCTTCATTCAACTGCTTCAGTATTCTTTATAACCAGGAATTGAAAACTGTTTTGAGAACTTTTCTACTTCTGATCGGAGTGAAGCAACTTTTTCTTTAACATCGTAATCAGTTTCTAGAACTTTTATGTAGTCAACAAGCTTCGATCCTGATTTTGCCATCACATCTTTTGACAATTTTAAGGCTGAAAAAAAACAGTATTACATTTTTTGTATGAAACGAAAAAATAGAAACTTTACTCTCTGAAAGGAAACAAACCCTTTCGATAAACTCTCACCTTTATCTATGAAATCGACAACAATGTCAATATCCTTCTCCTTCAACCCACGAGTGGTTAAGGCCGGAGTACCAAGTCTTATTCCACTTGGATTCAAGGCACTCTTATCACCAGGAACTGTATTTTTATTACAAGCTATATTTATCTCTTCCAGGATTTTTTCAGCTTTAGCTCCCGAAATTCCGGTCCCTCTAAGATCCACCAGAACCATGTGAACATCCGTTCCATCAGTTGAGATCTTATATCCACGACCTTGAAGTCCAGAACAAAGTTGCCTTGCATTCGCGATAACTTGCTTTTGATACTCCAGGAATTCTGGAGTTTTTACTTGTTTCATGGTCGTCGCAATTCCGGCGATAGCATGATTATGCGGGCCTCCTTGAAGTCCTGGAAATACTGCCTGGTTGATTCTAGACTCCAAATCGTACATTATCTTCTCGCCATTCTTACCGACACTTTTTACTCCCTTTCGGAAGAAGATAACTCCAGCACGTGGACCTCTGAAAAATATTAAAGTTAATTGAAATATTTAGAGATTTTTTAGATTTAGGAGTTTAATTAAGATTTTCGTACCTCAAGGTCTTATGAGTGGTTGTAGAAACAACATCGCTGTATTCAAATGGACTTGGAATGACACCAGCGGCTACCAATCCCGATACGTGGGCCATATCACTGAAGAGATAGGAGTTATTTTCCTGTGCAATTTCTTTAAAACGTTTGTAATCTAAACATCTACTATAACAAGAGATTCCTGCGATTATCACTTTAGGTTTAAAGAGGCGAGCTTGCTCTGCGAGTTTATCATAATCTATCAAACCAGTCTTTGCATCTACTTTGTACGGCATCGATTCAAAAAAGATCGAGGTTGCTGAGATCTTCTTGTTTGGAGTGAAGAAACCTGGTTGATTCAACAAATATTGTTCAGTTACGTTAAGGGTGTTGGAGTCAAGTTCCAATCTAAAAACTTGACTTCTTCATTTTATGCAAAAAGTATCGAAACTAAATTGGGTTGAAGTTTCAGACGTCTAGTCTGACGAAAATTTTTATTTTATTTTATTTTATTTTTTTGCGTTTTTTGGATTAAGAATATGTAAAAAGTTTCCAAAATCATTTTATTTTTATTTATTTACTAGTAGGAATTTACTCGGATTTTTAAAAAATTTCAAGTGATTTTTCATTTTAGGGAATTTCAAGATATATCTTAAGAATCTTCAAAGTATATTTAAAAGAATTCAAAATAGTTTAAGGATTTTCAAGAGTTTTCACAAGATTTCAAGGGATTTTTATAAAAGTTTGAAAGAGTTATCAAAAGAATTTTTCAGAGATTTTTAGAAATTTCTATAGATTTCACAAGATTTCAAGACAATTTAAAGGATTTTATCAAATTTCAAGTGACTTTAAGGAATTTAAAGAGGTTTTAGTCATAAGTGATTGTAAAGAATTTCAGTGGATTTCAAAACAATTCAAGAGAGTTTAAAAATTTTCAAAATATTTTAAGTGATTTTAAGAAATTTTAAGGTATTTATTCTAATGTGGAGTAAATCAAATGAAATCCCTTAAGATTACCTGAAATTCTTTAAAAACTTTTAAATCTTCTGTAAATTTCTTAAAATTGTTTAAAATATATAAAAATTACTTAAAGTTCGCATTACTGAAGTTCTCTTGAAATCCTTTTATAATTTTTAAAATCTCCTGAAATTCCTTAAAATCTTTTCCAATTCCTCTAAACTCTTTAAAATTTCTCCTAGTAAATAAATAAAAATTTTGGATTTGGAGAACAGTGAAAACTGTTTTCGTTATTATTCCAATAAATGTAAAAAAAAATCGTCAGACTATTCGACTGAAACTTGAAATCAATCGAAACTAAATATTTTTTCGCTCTGTATGCAGTTTTATATTTGAAAAAAAAATTAGTGCTACAGAGCGAAAAAATATTTATTTATAATTTTCGTTGAGTAAAATGGAGAATGAAATTTTGAGCTTAACACTTAGGTCCAACGCCCTTAAAGCGGTGTTTTATTATCTATTTAAAAAAATGTATATCCTTAATTCCTTACCGTGGGTAAGATGTCCACCGTCCGGAAGATCAAGACCCATTATTCTATCATGGGGTGCAATTAATCCGGTGTAAACTGCGAAATTAGCTGGACTTCCAGAATATGGTTGGACATTGCATCCCCATTCTTCGGGATTCAAGTTGAATGCCTCCAGGGATCGCTTCTGAGCCAGAATTTCTATTTCATCTATGTATTCGTTCCCACCATAGTATCTATAGAAATAATAAGTTGCATACATTCATATTTACACAAAAAAGTTTCTAGTTCAAAAAGAAAAACACTATAGAGGAAAAAATATCTAATTAAAGATATATCTCTCGTTGTAGTAAATTGAACAATACCTTTGGCCAGGAAGACCTTCACTGTATTTATTATGAAGGCAAGAACCAAGACACTGAAGCACACTCAGAGATGTGAAATTTTCACTCGCAATCATTTCTAGTCCGCATTCTTGGCGTTTCTTCTCCTTTTTCATCAATTCAAATAATTCAGGATCGGACTCCCAAACGTTCTTTTGAAGTAATGATGTCATATTCTGCTTTAAAAAAAAAATTCCCTAACAATAATACTTGAATTGAATACAGATTATTTATTCAGGCTGGCCACAAGATTCAATTTTTCAATTTCCCTGACTTTCAGACAATTTCCCTGACAGAAATGTATTAAAAATGCGTATAAATTTTCAATAATACTATTATTGATATTTTACAAAAATTTCATATAATATCGCTTTAAATCTTTTGTAATTTAAAATCACTTTTCAATAGTTAAAATTCCATGAAATCCTTTACAATTATTTTACAAAATTGTTTACAAATCATCAAAATCTCGTGCAATTCTTTAAAATTTCCAAAAGTGCTTTAAAATTCCAAGAAAAACTTTTAAATCCCTTAAAATACGTAAAAACTATAATAGTTTTTGAAAAGTTTTCAAAATTCCCCCAAGTTCCACAAAATCATAAAAATATCGTGAACTCGATTAAAATTCCCTAAAGTGCAATAAAATCCATAAAAAAAACTTTTGAAATAAAAAAAATCTCACAAAATCTTTTAAAAATCAAGAATGACTTGAATTTTTTTTAATTCCATGAGGAAAATTTTAATTCTTTAAAATCACTTTAAAATAATTAAAATTTCTTAAAATTCTTATACATGTCTTTTAAAATCCTTTTAAATTCCACGAAAATATTTATAATACGTTAAAATCTCTTAAAATTCTTACAAGTTTCTTAAATTCCTTTATAATTCCACGAAAAACTTTTAATCCCTTAAAATACGTAAAAAAAACGTTTATAATGTTTGAAAACTTTTCAAAATTCTCTAAGTTCCTCAAAATCTTAAAAATTACAAAGTTCTCGTGAAATATTTTGAAATTTCTGAAGGAATAAAATTTCATCAAGTCCTTTTAAAATTGAACGAAAACTTTTAAATATTATACAAATCTCTTGTAATCACTTAATATTCCTAAAAACCTCTTAAAATCCTTTAAAATTATTGAAAATGTCTTGAAATCATTAGAAACCTAGAAATTATTTATAATCCTTCGAAACCTTCGGATAGTTTCTAAAATTTGTTAAATATTTTACAAAATAACATAATTAACATAAATGTCAATTTCTATTTTCCTTGACAACTACTAGCATTTCCCTGACTTTCCTGATTATTATTATTAAAAATTAATTTCAAAAAAAGTATTGCATAATGTTCTTTTACCTTAAAAATAATTGTTACTATGGAAAAAAAAACGAGACAAAGTAAAACAGGCAGATCAATAAAATGAAAATTTTATTATATTAATTTAAGGATGTTGGTGCCAAGTTCTAATCTAAAAATTCGATTTCTTCATTTTACTAAAGAAATATTAAATTTTGAATTTTCCGTTTTATGCAAAAAATATTTATCTATAATTTTCGTTGAGTAAAGTGGAGAATGGAATTTGAAGCTTAACACTTGGGTTCATCAACGCCCTTTAATTAAATACTAGTTTATTAATAATAGAAAGAAATGAACATTTTAATAACTCACTATAAACTTTTTCCTACTATAATTTATTCAGCGATTTTCTTTAATAACTGCTCAGCTTCAACTGAGAGATAGACACCCTTCAATTTCGTATCACATGTGTATCATTTATCAAATATAAATGCATACTATAAGTATAGTAATCCAGAGTTATATCAAGTGATAACCTCTCGCGTGTGGTAAGATTACCCAATAAATTTGTTTAAGACCGCTACTAGTTTGTCTCATCGCTCATTTTTCTAAAAAAAAAGCAATATCGTTTACTCGAAAACAAACTGGACTTATACTTATCACTGGAAGATATTTTGCATTTTTTAGTGGATGTCATATCACCACATGGCACATGCTAGCAGAGTCTAGATTCTTCTCAGTATAATAAAATCTTAATTCTTATAATAATTTAATCAGGTATGTAGCTTGATTAAAAAGAAAAAGTGTGCAAACAACCGCAAATAAGTTACAGATGAACAAAAATAACTCTAGTTCTTATATTAATTTAATTATTACTCACATTTTTTGAGCTGCAACAGGTAGTCGAAGTATGTAAGTTCTTATGAGGAATTATCGTTACACTTAATGATTGACCTTGAAGGGCAAAAACCGGTATTTGAAAGCGGGAAAATAGACTTCCGATCAATCGAACAGTGCCTCGATTTAAACTGGACCAATTCCCGGCCATGACTGCGTTTTTCTGAAAGATTAATGAAAAAAGTGTCATTGAACTGGTTGTTAACAACATTTGATAATTTGTCTTTAATTAGCAAAAATCGTTTCAACATATGCTGGATCAAAGTTCTTCTTTGCTGTGCTAGCTCTTTTCATTTTAATATGCATGATGAATAGAAGATAACCTCTAATATACAAACCACAAACGTTATTACGCGAGTTATGAACGCCACGAGTATTAATTAATTGTATCATTGTATAATTATTAATTGTATTCATTGTAATTAGGTGTTAATTAAAGTTACGTTAATAGTTATCAATAACGTCGTAAAAAGTCGACATCTGTGTGAGACAGTGAAACGTCTATATATGTCAGTCTAATTATTGATGTCCAAAAAAATTCAATTTTTTCATTTCCCTGACAGAAAAGAATTAAAAATTGGAACAAATTTTCAGTAAAAATACTATTAGAATTTTTTCAAAAATTCGTATAATATCACATTAAATATTTTGAAATCACTTCCTCAAATTCAAGACAAAAATGTAAGACCATGTAAGACTTACCCGATTCCTACCTTACCGACATTTTTTTCTCTGCTGCTGCAACCTGGCAACGTCTAGCTACATACGTCTACATTTACATATTTTCAGAATATTGCTGAGTTTCTAAAATTGCAGTACATTTATCTAGTTCTAAATATTAACATTACATAATAATAAAAAAAAAAAATTATCAACAAAATTTTTTTTATTTTTACAAAAATTTAAAACCAGATAAACATACCTTAGCATACTTAGTTTCTCTAATTTTAGAAATTTTCAATTTGATATCTGAATAAATGTTCAAGTATCGTTGCACTTCGCGCACTTGCATTATTCGCTTATACCAATTTTCATCTCTGATATATACTTTTACTTAAATTACTTTATTTTTATTTGAAGAAAACTATTTTACTTAAGGTTCTATCGACCTTCAGGAACACATTCTCATCGGCGTGCACATCAGTTTTAATTATCTTTATTTTTTTCTTCATTTTTGAAAAGTTATATATCTGTCAATTTTTATTTTATAAATAAAAGTCATAATGATTAATTGTTCGACTAATTGAATACTATGAATATCATTAAACAGACTTTATAAATTAAAAATAAATTTTTTTTTTCAACTTTAAAAATTATCCAAATTTTTTAATTTTTATCAAAAATGGCTGGCTATCGAACTTGACCTTTATTTTAGGACAATAAAAGAGTATACCAAAGGCCAATCAAATCGGTTAATTCTGTCGAAAGTTATCGTGCTCACAAACTAAAAATCTACAGACAGACAGATACATTGATAAAAACATGTTTTTTGGGTTCAGGGGGTCACAAAACATCGATATTTGACAAAAAATGGGGGGGGGGGTCAAATTTTACACAAAACTAATACATTCTCTGATGAGAATGTAAAAATGTCGGTAAGGTAGGGATCAGGTAAGTCTTAGTCTTACATGACATTACATTCATTGAAATTTCTTGAAATTCCTAGAAAGATCTTCAAATTCGAGACAAACTTGGAAGTCTATTAAAATTCGTAAAAACCTCTAAAATTCAAAATAAACTTGAAAGTCTATTAAAATTCAATGAAATTTCTTGAAATTCATAGAAACATCTTTTAAATTCCATGAAATCTCTTCAAATTTGTTAATATTTCATAAAAACCCTTAAATCTTCACTAATTGTTTTAAAATTCCTCAGAATCATTTAAAATACTTCAAATTTCTCAAAAAGAGAGTGCAGATTCAAAAATAATATCATCGAATATCGATAATTGTTTATACACATACTTTTAAGTAAAAATTTACAAAAAATTGAAATTTCTCGGCCAACTGGGTACGCACCTGCCAACAATCTTTCAAAAATTCATAAAATCTTTTGAAATATTTCAAAATTCTACGAGGAACTTTAATATCTCTTAAAATGAATCAAAATCACTTAAAATTATTGGAAACTTTTTCACTGAAATCTTTTGAAATTCCTAGAAACATCTTTAAATTCCTTAAAATTTCACTATAATTTTTAAAATCCTATACAATATCATAAATTCTTTAAAATCTATTAAAATTCCATGAAATCCTTTACAATTTCACAACATTTTTTTACGAATCATATAAATCTCGTGAAATCCTTTAAAAATAAAAAATAATTTTTGAAATTTTTTGTAGTTCCACGAGGAATATTTGAATTCCACAATTTTTACTTTATGAAAAAAATAATAGTGGGCATCCCACGATTAAGAATGCGAACACGGACGGATGTCCCTTAAAATCACTTAAAAAATCAAAACTTTTTAAAATTCTTACAAGCCTTTTAAAATCCTTTAAAATTACACAAGAGTATTTATAAGAATTAAAATTTCTTAAAATTCTTCCAAGTTTCTTAAAATCCTTTATAATCCCATGAAAAACTTGTTAATCATTTAAAATACGTAAAAATCTAATAATTTCTTAAAATTTTGTAAAATTTAACAAAATGTTTTGAGTCATAAAAATCTCCTAAAATTTCATCAAGTCCTTTACAATTTCAATAAAGATTTTAAATAATATACAAATCTCTTGTAATCTCTTTAAATTCCAAGAAAAATTTAAAATTATTCAAAATTATTGAAAATCTCTTGAAATTATTAGGAGCCCAAAGAATTCTAAAGAATGTCTGAAAATTCTTTATAATCCTTCGAAATCCTTGGAAAGGTTCTAAAATCTGTTAAATAAACTATAAAATCAATATATACAATACGACGTAAATAACATAGTTAGCGTTGAACTAAGTGCAAACCTTAAAATTCTATTTCTTCATTTTACTCAACAAATATTCTAATTAAATATATGTTCGCTCTTTAGACGTACTTTTTATAAACATAGAAGTGTCGCTATAGAGCAAAAAAGTATTTACTATTAATACTTTTTGCGTAAAACGAGGAATTCAAAATTAAACTAAAAATTTAATCTTTTCGTTTTATTCAAAAAAATATAAAATGACAGATTTATTTGCCGGGTATCCATAATTCTATTTTCTAATCAGGCCCTATGAGTTTTTTTTTTAGATAATTACGAATTATGACTGCTGATTACGAAAATAATAGAAAAAAATACATCTTTTATCTTTTATACATTTTTATTTTTTCTAAAAGCATTATTTATTATTATTATTATTCAAAGCATGCTTCTGTGTTCGAATTCTTAAAAGTTTTTGAATTTAAATAATTTAAGTAATTAAATTTATAATTCGAAACAATTCTCTTTGCGTTAAAAAATTATTTTAGCCTCTTTTGTAAAATAAAAATATACTACTAGTAAAGTTTAAGACGTTTTAAATATTGATATTTTATATAATGATAATAATAATGTTCTTCAACTAATAACTACCTTTTCGAAATTAATGAATTTAATTATTTCTAAACATTATAATTTTGCCTTAGAAAATTCAAATTAGAAAAATATTGTTCTAATCCCCGAAAGCTAAAAAATTTAGATTTTTTTTCAGAACTGTAGAGTTTGGATAGAATTTTAATACCATTCCCAGCATATTTAAGAGCATAGGGTAATAACCATAAGAATAAATTTTGTTTTGCCAACTTTACGTTCTATAAATATTTTTCGCTAAAACTAAACGATTTACACCTCAGCTTCATATAGACTAGTTTCAGAAAAAAAATTTATTATTGAGAACGTAAAGTTGGCAAAACTCAATTGCTCTTGTGGTAAAATATCACATGCCCTTAAATTTGTTTTGAATTTTGTAATATTTAAGCTTTGAGTTAATTTAAAAAAAAAAAATATATATATATATATATATATAT
>UCOK01008782.1:0-71762 GCA_900474325.1 Synergus umbraculus | reverse complement strand
CTTTCACTAAGAGCAGCGTCACCGTAAGCACTTGAGAGCATTCGATGAGCCTCAGCCGCAGTTTTCTTCAAATGAAAGCAGAAAATCAACACTTCCCGCAAATGACGAGAATTTGGCTCGAAAACTGACATCTTCGATCGAGAATACACTTCTGATGCAAACACAAATTCACTAATGTGGTGATGTGGTTATGTTGACAGATGTCCAAGCTTACTTACTGAATCCACGCGTACCCCCTTTTGATCGACAGCGGTTCAATTTATTTAACAAATTTTAGAAACTATCCAAAGATTTCAAAGGATTATAAATAATTTCCAGGCATTCTCTCAAATTCTTTAGGTTTCTATAGAAACAGATTTTATCTGTAAATCCATAAAAAATTTTCTGTAGAATCTTCAGAAATAATCTGCTGTGAGAATGCTGTCCCTATTCCATCAGATTAAATATGGGGCATTATTCCTCAAGTATTCCACCCTCAGAATTTGACTTTGTCTGATCGAACTCAAACTTGGGTAAAGTATAGTCCTACTAGGTACAACTTTAGAAGAAAAAGATTTTTTCGATTGGATAAAAATTTACTGAGATAGGGGAGGGGGAATTTTTCAAATTTTTTCGATTTTGTGCAGTTTCGTGCTATTTCGAAGGTATGAAGCTCCTTTCCTATGGAATATAAAAAATTTTGTTCCACATGTTTTTGATAGTTTTTTTCCTGGTCTATTGAATGTCTATAACCATTTTTAAAAAAATTGAAAATTTGATCGATTTTTTTGAAAATCAAAATATTTTTGACTATTGCAGAAAAAAGGCATGTTTTTTTTGGTCTCAAAATAAAACTAAAGTCTTTATCTTTCGATGCTGTAAATTTCATCTTGCCGTTTTTTGTTGTTTTCAAGAAATTAAATAAAGAGTAAAGCGCCACGCCGACGGCGCTCGTGACTACTGGGCTTCTCGCTCGCCGAAACTTGTTCGGAAGTAATCTTTTTTCTTAATAGTACGTCCCTATAGGGACGTACTATTAAGTCTCGAGTGCCGTCTGCGCTAGTAGTACTATACTTTACCCAAGTTTGAGTTCGATCAGACAAAGTCGAATCCTGAAGATCCCCTATAATCTTATGAAATTCCTTTTTGATAGACTTTGAAAATTCTTTAGATCTTTTGAAATTCTCTGCTAAGACAGTTCGAATTTAAAATGGTGCTATATGAAAATTTCAGGAGGGCTCTTGGCTTGTCACTTGAATACGTGTTATGCGTACACTTTGAAAGACGGCATCTATCAAGGAAATCGAATGAGCATTGATGGCCCATTTATGTCTGTACGTTACGACGAAAAAAATAATAACTGTCTCGTTTCTTGCCGTTCGAACCCAAGACGACCGCACGTTCGGCATTATGTCTGCAACGTTGAGAAAAACGAAGAGGAGGGCTTCCAATGCAATGTAGTACACACCTTCCTTGCTGGAGCTTCACAGAAGATTCTTTCAAGACCCTGCCACATGTACACCGATGATGACACTATGGTTGTTGCTAACAACGATAGTTCGAATAGTGTCTTACTTTGGAGTGTTGCCACCGGAAAAGAGATGTTCAAACTACCTGTTCACAGTGCCGTAGTAGATACCTGTTCTTTCGAATTAGACAATAGGTATTTAGCCGTTTTGACCCTAAAGGATTTGCACCTTTACAGTCAAAAGGAAGATGGTCACAGAGACTCGTATTCAGTTAGTACCTGTGATGATAGTTAGCGGTAAGACTGACTTTATTTTTCTATTCTTTGACTGATCTCCCATTGTCTCGCGTTATTTATTTCAAAGAATCAATTATCGATCTGCCCAACGAATTCTCTATTTTCATCAGTCGCACGATTATTTTTAATTTTTTCACGCAATCGCGGAAATTTAGATGAATGCTAGTTATATGATACAAGTTGGAAGCAACTGGTGTGCAACACACGAAAAAAAATATTGAATGAATTGTAAATTTAAAATATAATGTAAGATAAATTAATTTTATACAAAATAAGATTTATACAAAATTTATTAGTGGAATATATAGAACTTAAGAAATACGAAAGGAAACTTTCTACATGACATAGAGATAATTAAAATTATTTTGTAATAATTTTTTTCAAGGAATGAAAGCCATGTAAGACTTGCCCGATTGATTCCTACCTTACCGACATTTTTTCCTCCGCAACGCTACGTCTACATTTATTGAGATATTAAATTGAAGCTAAAGCATGAAGGTTCATTTATCTGGTCCTAAATATTGACATTTATAAAAATTTAAGAACAGATAAACATACGTTAGCATATTTTCTCCAATTGTAGAAATTTTCAATTTGATATTTATCAATAAATGCACATAAGTGTAAGGTTGCAGATAAAAAATGTCGGTAAAGCAGGAATTGGGTAAGTCTTACATGACCTTAACGTTCCATTATATTATTTATCATAGATTTGCAAATGTGTTCCATTAAATCGTTAATTATCGATAAATCTGTTGTATGCAAAAAATATAATATTCATATTGTACTCTGACAGAATTAAGAAATTTGATAAATTCGAAGTACATAATAAGAAAGTTACCTTAATGTCAATTATTTTATACGTTATTTTTCCAAGTCACTCAATTCTTCACTCATTGCTTCGCTATTGGATTCAGACGTTACGCTATTTGTGTCACCTTCTGGTATATCTCTCGGCTCTGCAGCGTCCAATTTTACTTTAAATTGTTCGATGTACTTTATTAACCGTCTATCAAATTCGCTCACCTGAAACAAATACAGAATGGTAACACAACAATCGCACTGAAATTGAAATTTTTAAAATTATTTTCTTATTTACCTTTTCCAAGGCATTATTCAATGCCTCTCTCAAATTCTCCTTTAGGGTTTCAATTTCCAAACGAACTTCCAAGTATTTCAGAGACTTGATCAAAACTTCTGGTTCGATTTCGCTGTTTGGATTCAAAACCTCAGAGAGAATGGAGAAAACAAGATCGTTGTGCACATTGAGTGATGAATCTTTGTGTATTCCGGGTTTTGTGAGATTTAAAATAATCTCTGATATTCTGAGCGGATCAATTCCTTGCAAAGGACTTTGATCGGGAGCGTTTGCTAAAGTTCTCATGGTGGGTAAAAATGCTTCTTCTAACATGACCTGACTATCTGGGACCAAGACAGCGAAATTGTTGAAGAAGGAACAGAGACATTGACTTAGATACGTGTCTCCTTCGGACACAGGATTATGCCAGAGAATTAAAAGTCGTGACAGTAAGTGAGCGCTGCTTATTCTTCGAGAGAAAAGTAATTTGGTGAGACCTTCCGTAGCAATTACTCGCAACTCCGGAGACTGAAAAAAATTAATTTATTAAATCATTCAAGTGTAGAAATAATTAGAAATTAAATGCATGTCCAGGAAGTTGGCAACACCATCTTTGATTTACTCAAAAATAATTTTGTGCTAAATTGTGCTCTATTGTACTGCAAAAGATTTCTTTGAAAAATCAAGATTAGAGCCACAATTGCCAAAATAAAATTCTTGAGCCAATGTAGAAAAACTTACTTCATTGTCAAGAAGACTAGTCAGCACCTTGATAAATTTATCTCCACCCTCTTCCACGTCAAACTGATCACAGGTGACAGCTGAACATTCTTCATTGTCTGTGTACAATCGTACAGTCCTGTTACGTTTGCTTCTATCATGTGCGCCTTCCACCTCTGCCTGAGCAATATCGAAAAATTCCAAACCAAAACGCATAAGTAGATCGAAAATAGATTTTAGTGCTGTGACCCACAGTTTTGTCTCTTCTGGATAAATCGAAAATTGTAAAAAGAACATCGTGAAGTATTTCTTCGCCAGTTCTCCGTCTAGTTGGCAGCAAATTGCTACTGCCTTGAGCGCCAATTCATGAACGTTGATATCCGGATGCTAAAAAAATTATTTCATTAATGAAACTATGAAAATATATTTTCTGGATCTTTTAGCTGTTGTCTCCCTGTTAAAAATGCCAGATAAAATCCGATAGAGACGGATAGCATTCGGAATTTCTGCGCATCTCTTCGGATTTTTATACGGTATTTGTGTCTGGTTTTAAATCTGTTTATATGCGGAACATGTTCGGTGTACACTTGACTCTAACCATCACAATATTAATAACCTCGCAATATTAATCTCTCGTAATATTAACCAACCTGAAATTATCAGCTTTCTTAAATCGCACTTGAAAACCATTGCGCATGCGCAGCCTAATTTTTCAGAGAGGGGAATTTGGTTAATATTGTGAGGGCCTCTATTCGGGATTTCGTTAATATTGGGAGAGTCGAGTGTATATAATTTTTCCTATCTGGTTTTTTATCCAGTTGTATACGAAATATTCTCGCCCTTTTATTTGTTTTTGTATTGTGTATTTATTTTATTTGTGCACGAGATTTAATACGGTTCTATGCGGAAATTAGTCTGTATGTACCTATTATTTTTCCAGGATGGCCACAAGATTCAATTTTTTCATTTCCCTGACTTTTCTCTGACTTTCAGAGAAATATCCATGACAGGAAAGTATTAAAAATGGGAACAAATTTTCTGTAGAAATACTATTGACATTTTTCAAAAATTTCGTATAATATATATCACTTTAAATATTTTTAAATAAGTTCAAACTACTTAAAATCATTTTAAAAATGTCAAAAGTTCTTATAATTTTTACAAGCTTCTTAAAATTATTTACAATTCCACGAAAAACTTTGAAAACTTTTAAAATCTTGAAAACCTCTCGAAATTCTAAAAAATTCTACAAAATATATCATAAAAACTTTGTGAGCTTCTTTATAATTTAAATCAAATCCCCTAAAATCACTTTTAAAAAATCAAAATTTCTTAAAATTTTCACATGCCTTTTAAAAACCTTTTAAATTCCACGAGAATATTTATAATTCCTTAAAATCTCTTAACTAGCTGTCTAGTTGTATCAACTTTTGTACTCATTCAATGAGCACTTTGCTTCCTGTGAGCAAATATATTTGCTTCCGTATTCTTTACATCAGCATTAAATTTTGATTATTTGAGAAGTTATATGCGAAAAATTAATTTTAAAAAATACAATTAACCACAAAATCCTAATTTTTTATTGAAATGCATTAATCATATAGGTCAATCGATTCGTCTCGATGAAAGGAATCTTCATTTCCCTTACATCAGTTTTAAATTTTGGATATTTGAGAAGTTATAGTGTCAAAATGAATCTTACATATAATTTATATTTTTATATATTTTTTTTAAATTTAATTGAATTAAATTACAGCTTTGAATGCAAAAGACAACTAATTTACTTAAGGTTCTATCGACCTTAAGGAGCACATTCTCATCAGGGCACTCGCGCTTCGCGCTCGGCTCTGTTTAACAATATTTTTCATGATTAAAACGAAAACTACTCATCCTATTGAAAAATGGCCTAAGGAGAACTTGCTTTTTTTCCCCTTACATTTCCCTGATTTCCCTGACTTTTCTGACATGTGGCCACCCTGTTTTCCTATCTAGTTTTTTATTCGGTTATGTGCGAAATATTTTCGCTGTCTAGTATTAGGGGTCGTTATACTTACTTCGAGACTATCGAGAACCATATTGTCCAACATAATTCTCAAGGTAGGAACGAGTGATGTGATAGAAGTACTTTGCATCATCGTGCACATAATTTCGAGGCAAATGGTCATCGTTTGGGAGTCGTTCTTTTCTTTCTCTTCTCCGACGTCATCTATGACCATAGGAACAATGGGGTCTTCTGTAAGATTTTCAATTTCCTCGGTAATCTTCTGAATTTCAACATTCAATTCTTCGGCTTTTAAATAACTTTTATTTTGAATTGCGTTGTATTGATCTTCTTTCAGTTCTAAGAGCTTCACTTTCAACTTCGCTTTCTGAAAGACGATTTCAACATGAAAAATGATTTTCAATCAAATGATACCATCAAAATTATATTAGTGTACGAAACTTATCAACTCACCAACATCACTCTTTGATTCACCTCATCATCGGTCAACTGAGGTACCTCCTGCGACGACTGAGTTTGTTTCGAAGGTCTACGCAGTTCATTGATAACTTCCGCCAAAGCCGCAACTCTGCTATCAACGTCTGGAATAACTTCGTCTAAGTACTCTACAATGCATTGAACGATTTTATCAGAGCAATGTTCATGCATTAGTGTATCCAGTATCAATGAACGCAAGTTTTCTCTTCCGCATTCATCAGACAGGTCATAGAGTTTAGTCATTTCGAAAAGCTGGCAAAGCATGAACTGATTCATCGTTCGCTCCCAAATCTCAAGCTGCTTTGAACTGATTGTTGCAAGAAGTTCTCTGATGTACAAACAAAATTTTGAGAGCTCTGGCATGATATCATCCAATTCATCGGTGAGACCTTCGTGTTTTATATGCTCTGCTACGCATCGCCAAAAGAGAATATTTTCGCAGCTGATTCTATCGATTGGGATGAGTCGTGTCTGCACATCTACAGGTAGTTGCTCCAGCAAGATCTTGATTTCGGAAGTCCTACAAAAGTTAAGTTACAAAATTTTAAAGTTTAATTATTCAATTTTAAGGCATTCTAAAAAAGAAATTCTATCCTTATTTTTTTTTTATTATCTTAAAAAAGAGATGTTACCAATACATCGAACACATTGTTGTCGAAAACCTCATTGGTTGTTGTTCCTTTTCAGACTATTTTCGTAATAGAAATAATTATTTTCATGTGAAAAATAAAATATTAGTGAAGCAAAAAAATATTTCAAGATGTACACCTAAGGTTAGTGAATATTATTCGAGAAATTAAAAAGATTAAATTAAAATTTATATTACAGATCCTAACTTTTCACACATGATTATAGATATAAAAAACACTATTACAATTTTTTTTTTTTTTTTTTTTTTTTTTTTTTTTTAATAATAAATCTGGCTCATCGGGCTGAAAGGATGAGGATCGATTTGGGCGGTTTTTACCCCAAATTATTTTTGGTAGAAAAAATTTGAAAAAAATTTTTTTAGCATCTACCAACAATAATAAGTCGAGTTAACCCTAGACAGACCAACCCCATTCTTCCTAGTTTTTACATTTTTTTTTTCGATTTATCAGGATTTTTTTATCAAGTTTTTACCATTTGACCTTTAAGTGACCTTGAACCTGATGTGATAAAAGTTGACGGACCCCAGATTTAGAATCAGCGACTTTATATACCTTAAGATACCCTGTTCGAGTATGTTTATCTTAGATATTTTATATTTACATACTCTGAGCACGTAAAAAATAATAAATCCACCCCCTTCACCCCGATTAGAGGGGGTAAAAAAGTAAAAAATAATAAATAAACGTAAATGTAATTAACAGAGAGTTTATAGAGTATTTTATAAAGTATTTTATTAAGCAAATACAAGTCTGAACGCGCCGAATTTTTTCAAAAAATCTATTAGCAAGTGATGGCATTTTAGTTTTGAGAAGGTTATGGGAGCAACTAGGAAGAATGGGGTTGGTCCGTTTAGGTTTTACTAAATGTTAGATGCTAAGAAAATTTTTTTCAAATTTTTTCTACCAAAAATAATTTTGGGCAAAAATGGTCCAAATCGACCCTCATCCTTTGGATATGTTATTCTATACATATGTCGCTATCGCATGAACCACAATAATTGAAACCCGAAAAAAAAATACAAAATGGCCGACTCGAAAAATTTTCACCTTTTTTTAAACCTTAAATTGTCTAAAAAAAAAGGGTTAAATATTAATCAATAATTATGATTTTGGTTCATGCCAAATTTAAGTCCAATCGGTCCAATAGTTTTTCCTGAATCATGCACGCCAGGTCGAAAAACGTTGTTTCGAAAAAAACGCGTTTAGTTTTTGATCTAAAATACAGGGTGATCCATTTTAATCTGTAAATATCTTCTAAAATACTTTATTTACGAAAAAATGGTATAGACAAAAGTTTACCAGGATAGAGAGGGCCATTTAACTGTACCATCAATTTTGATCTTGAGATCAATTTTCAAGGTCATTTGCTTCAAACGCGCATCAAATGCACATTTAGCGTGTTCGAGATGCTTACGTTGTTTTGCGTTTTTCGATCTGTTCTCGATATTTATCACCAAAATAACGATTAACCCTACAATTCTACATATATTTATTATAAGAATTTACACTTTTTAGAAAATCAATTTTTTAAAAATAATTAATTTTAACGACTTTTGGAATTTCAAGGGATTTCATGGAATTTTAAATAATTTTAAGGGTTATAACGATAGTTTGTGGAATTTGATGAAATTGTATGGAACGTCAAAGAATATCAAGTAATATTAAATTATTTTACGAAATTGAAAGGAATTTCACCAGATATTGAAGGATGTTAAGGGCATTTTAAGATATTGTATGGGATATTAAGTAATTTTAAAAGTTTTAAAGAACATCACGGGATTTTACGGAATTTCATGAGATGAAATATTTTAAAAGATATTAAATTACTTTAAGGACTTTCAAGGGATTTTACGATATTTTATTGGATATTTTTTTCAGAGATTTAATATTTTATGGACAACAGATTTCAACGTATTTACGAGATTTCATTGGATTTTTAAAGAATTTCAGTAGATTTCGTGTAATTTCATGTGACTTTAATGAGGGGTTGACAATTCGGCCAAGTGGGTGTACATCTACTTCTGACTTCAAGATATTTCAGGATATTTCAATGACTTCACAAGATTTCATTGACTTCAGGAGATTTCAAGAAAATTCAAGTGAATTCACTTGACTTCAGGTATTTCAGGAGAATTCAGAAGATTTCAGTGAAAGTGTACACCTGATTTCACGAGTTGTCAACCCCTCGGACTTTAAGTAACTTTGTGGGATTTGATGATATTTTTGTGGATAATAAGTACATAATTTTAAGAGATTTTAAGGTATTTTATGATAATAAGAAATTTTTAAGATTTTTATTTTAAGAGATTTGTTGAGATTCATTGAATTTTCAAGTATTTTTAAATATTTAACGAGATTTTATGGAATTTTGAATAATTTCAAGAGATTTATTGAGACTTAATGGGCTTTTGAGTAACTTTATGTAATCTTCAAGGGATTTTTCGAAATTTCAGTTGATTTTCAGGAATTTTAAGAGTTTTAATGAGATTTCATGGTATTTTAAGTAATATTAAGGGATATAACGATAGGTTGTGGAATTTTAAAGAATATTAAGTAATTTTACGAAATTTAAAGAACTTTAACCAGATTTTGAAGGATATTAAAGGGATTCTAAGATATTGTAGAGGATATTAAGTAATTTAAAAGACTTTTAAGAGATTCGAGGGATTTTACGAAATTCTATTGGATTGTCAGGAATTTTAATAGATTTCATGACATTTCAGGGTTTTTAAATAATTTTAAGGGATCTTACGAGATTTTATATAGGATATTAAGTAATTTTAATAAGAATTTTAAAAGATATTAAAATGATTTTAAAGAATTTTACGAAACTTATAGAGATTTTTGAAATTAGACAAGGGATTACAAGTTTCTATATTTGAAAAATGATAAATTTCTCAATTATATCGTATACTAGCAAAAGGTGTGCAAAAACGAGAAATTAAACGCTAGCAGATTATAATTTCTAGTAAAAGATAAAAAGTCTTACTCAAGTAAACTTTTCAGAGTTAGAACTGCAGTTTCCATTCCTTTGATATTCATCCCAGGATCTAAAGCTCGGAGCAAAGCGATAAAGTCTCCATTATAATTTCGCAGCCAAGAGTAGATTAACTCCTTCTTGACACAATTTTTCACCCCGTCATGTCTGTCACGGAGACCATCATTAAGTAACTCCTCTCTTTGTTTTATAGACAAAGATCTCACAGAGACTTTGCTTATAAATAGATAAGCTGCTTTTCGGACTAACTCGTTAACATCTCGAGTCCTTCTCAAAGCAACAGACAAAGTTTTTTGAGTCCTAGCCATGCATGTCAAAATTGTTTTGCGAACTTCGCTGCTTGGATCTTTACTGAGGTGAAAAAGGAACGTTTTGATGACTGGACAGTTTTCATCAATAGGATCTTGAAGTCTTTGGAGGGCAAGAATAGCCTGTGCTCGAACTTTTGGAGATCTATCAAGAAGTCGATCCATCATATTAGTGGTAATTTTATCGCAAAGAATATCATCTATATAAGCAGTATCTCCCATTGCAGTCAGAATCATATTTAAAAAATAGCAAACACGGAATCTGACGCTTTGATCCACTGCGTTGTGAGAACTCATTAAAAAATCAAATAGCTTCACGAGGAAAGGATGCATTTGCTCTCCTTCTTCTTCATTGCTGAAGGAGTGAAATCCAACTGCAAAGTTTGCTGCGAAGATTAACGTATTTTCCACATGAGGGTGTTTCTCTCCAATCGTAAGAGGAAGCATCAGACATGATATGAATTCATCTGCGAACTCATCCAGGTTCGACTGTAAATTAATTTTTAAATAACGTTCAAGTAAATCAAATATGGTTTTAAACGCATAAACAGAGTATACATAATCATGTACCTAATTGCCGTTTGCAACGTTTATAAACGAAAATTTTAATTTTTTTAAATTCATTATAAATCGTTTTCTATAGCTTAAATGTCTATAAAACAATACAATACATGAAAAACAAGTTGCACTTTTTACTTAAATGTGATTTTACAACCCCCCCCCCCCATTCTCTACACAAAAAAAATTCTAAAAAAAAATTCCAAATTCCCTTTAAATTTTCTGTTATTAAATTTCTTTCCAAATATTGCTAGAAAATTATAATATGTGATTCCAAAAAAAGATTCATCCCCATATCGTCTTAAAATTCATTGAAATTTTTTGAAATTCCTAAAAACTTCTTAAAATTCCAAGAAATGCCATCAAATTTGTTAATATTTCATGAAATTCATTCCATTTTCACTAATCTTTTTAAAATTCTTTAAAATCCTTTGAAATACTTTAAATTCCAAGAAAAACTTCAAAATCTTTTAAAACCCCTAAAAATCTCTTAAAATTTCCTGTAATCCTTAAAAAATTATTAAAATTTATTGAAATCCCTTAAAATTCGCTGAAATCTTTTAAAATTCCTAAAAATATTTTTAAATACCTGTAAATTCCACTAAAATCCTTTAGAAATACACAAAAAACTGTAAAATGCCTTAAAATACGTAAGAATGCACAAAAATCTTTACAAATATTTGAAAACCAAAATCTTTAAAAACCACAGTGGGGCCATAAACGGTTTCGCGGACAAATTTATATTGTGAAGCCATTTCTGAACCGATTTGAACACGTTTTGTATGCCTCTCTTTCCGCGATCACAGCTAATGCATTTCGAGGAAAAATAAAAATAAAAAATGTATACTTATAGTTTGAAGTGTGCTCTTTCCGGTTGTATCACTCAAATTATTGAAGAAAAAATTTTTTGATCGAAAAATGAAGTTTGAACCAAAAATATCCCAATTTTCGAAGGCATTTTTTTTAAATCATCTTGGAACCGGTCTAGATCGTGGACGCGATGTCTGAATTTAAAGATAATGAGATTGTGAAGTCAACTTGACCAACTAGAGACTTCAAAATGGCGCTCGAATTGCAAAATTTTTTCCAGAACATTCATGAATTTTTTTCTCAGAAACGAAGCACTGTAAAAAAAATTAATAAGAACAAAAAGTGCTTTGAATTGGCCAAAGAATGCCCCTGAATTTTTTCAAAACGATTGAAGTGGTTTTTTGGTTTTGCAAATTGCCAATTTTTGATAAATTGAAAAAATCGCTCGAATCGTTTAAAAAAAATTCGGGTGTAAAAGGTCAGGTCTAAGCACTTTTTGTTCTTAGTCATTTTTTTTACAGTGCTTCATTTCTCAGAAAAAAATGTATGAATGTAAAAATTGGATAATCAGTGATTATTATAACCGTTTTACGTGTTTTTCAAGTTTCTAAACGCTTTTAACCATTCTGAACAAATTTTACCCAATTCTTACCACGTGGAGGTAGCGTTTACAAAGAATTTTCGTTTTTTTTTTGCTTACATAAGCAGTGAATTATTATTATTCAAGAAGTTATAGTGAAAAAATCAATTTTACTAAAATCATGAAAGTCCATAAAACTTGTAAAATTAAATATTTTGTTAAATACTTCTGATAGAATCAAGGTTTTATAGGCTGTAATATCTGTGCCAAATTTCATCAATATTTCAATATACACGTTCTTGAGATATGGTAGGAAGAAAAAAGCGTGATTTAGGGTCATTCTCTTAAACCTAGCAATGGAAAAGTCGACCTAAGTGACAATGTCACTTATGTATCTTTTTACGTTGGATGGCAGACTAGATATATTCAATTGGAAATCTATCGAAAAAAAAATCGGGGGGTCAAATTTTACACAAAACTAATACATTCTCTAATGAGAATGTAATATGTTTTTAAAAAATGGATTAGTCACTACTATAAAGCTTCCTTTACAATGAGTCAAGGAACATAAAATTCCTCGAATTCACTAAACTTCCTTTAAAATCTCTTAAAATTTCATGAAGTCCTTTTAAAATTTAACTAAACCTTTTAAATATTCATCGAAACGAATCGATTGACCTATATGATTAATGCATTTCATTAAAAAATAAGAATGTTATGGTTAAGTGGTTTTTAAAAAATTAATTAAGTATAATTTTCTTATTTTGTAATGAAATACATTAATCATATAGGTCAATTGATTCGTTTTGATGAAAGGAACCTTCATTTTCCGTACATTAGTTTTAAATTTTGAATATTTGAGAAGTTATAGTGGAAAAATGAATTTTACAAAAATTATAAAAGTACACTTGTAGAAGAATTCATCTATACGCGTTCTAAAGATATTGCAGGATCGTTAAAAGCGTGACACCACACACACAGAGGCGGATAATTTTTCAGGGCATCATATTAGATATATTCCACTTAAAATATGTTCAAAAAAATCTTTTTTTAGAAATTGAATTTTTGTCACCACTATAAAGCTTCCTCTATGAGGAAGCAAAATTTTATAATATGTCATGAAACGATTAGAAACCTAGAGAATCTCAGAGAATACTTGGAAATTACTTATAATCCTTCGAAATCTTTGGATAGTTTTTAAAATTTGTTAAATAAATTATAAAAGTTACATATGTAATGCGACAAAAATAACATAGTTAACATGAATGTAAATTTCTATTTTCCCTGACAACTACTCGCATTTCCCTGACTTGGAAATTTTTGTCGAGATTGTTTATTTTGTTACGAGTTTTTTTGTGCTCATTTTTGAGCACTTTGCTTCCTCATTATGATAATGTTTCAAATAAATTTGTTTCCTCATAGAGGAAGCATTAACGAGTTTCAAAATAAAAAATAATCATAATTTTCTTGAAATTCTATAAAATTCATTAATCATACAGGTTAATCGATTCTTTTCGACGCAAGGAATCTTTCTTTCCTTTACATAAGCTTTGAATTTTCATTATTTGAGAAGTTATAGTCTGGCTTATTATCCGAATATAATAAATTTGAAAATAGTATAATAATTATTTATATTCAGGATCCAGAAGAATTTCAACTTCCCAAATTATATCCCAAGATTAAGAATAATTTTATACCGATATTTTCTCAAGGTATTGATGGGAACCTTCGTGGTCCTATACTTTGTTGAATTAAAAACAATTTAATATAGATATTCACTGAAGCAATTTGAAGGAACTAAATAAATGAAAAATATATTCTGTTTACGGAACAGAAAAATTTTCCCGCGAGAAATGTTGGTACCAGTCGAGTTACTCCCTTGCGGATTGAAGTTTGGAGGAAAAATCAGGTTTTAAATAAGACAGAAAAAAGGTCACTTTTATGTTGAACTCGAAAAATATTAATTCTTCTGTACCTATTCAAGCCTTCTTACATGCAGGCAATTCGTTCATAAATGTTGCAAACGGCAGTTACATACGCATACATAACCTAGACAAAAAATACCTGTTTATCGTAATAGTCTCTGAGCTTCTTCTCCATTTTTTTGTGACATGTTTTAGTAAACTGCACCTTATTAAGTACTTCACGAATATTGTTTCTCCAATGCCGATTCATTTTTTCTTATAATAAACAAACACAATTCACAAAAATCAGAAAACCTCATCAGAGACCGCAATTTATACTTAATACGGACGATGCAATTGCAGAATGCAGGCGCTAAATGCTAACTGTCAAAATTCAAAATGACATACATCCTATGGAAGATCAAATCAAATACATACAATGTTGCTTGATGTGCCGCACATTTTTACTTTCTATATTTTTCCATTAAAATCTTACTCAAACAAGGTATGAACAATAAAAAATTATGCTTTTTTCAATTCATTCGGTGAACTTCGAATGACAAAGTGTTTATAAGATAAGAAATTTTTAAAAAAACTCCTATTTGCTCCTATCATCTAGATTTGGATATGGTTTGGATCACTTCACGTTCACATTTCATTTCACATACATACATGCGTTCCTCTGTGAACATGTCAACCCAACCCTGGTTTCCAATAGAATCTTTGGAAACCAGGGTTGGGTTCACATGTTTACAAAAGAAGGAATCCTTGGATTCTACTGTACAGTCATCCATTAGAGTCGACATGTTTACAATACAAAATAGAGGAAGGCATTGTTGAACATTACTGCATGTACATACGACTTTTGAATTTGGAACACCAGTCACGCCACAAGGACATCAAAACCAAGGTAGCACGATTACGCGTACTCGACGATTATTACTTATTATACGAAGTAACCCCCCCACTCCGTATAAATTTGGTGTTTTTGACGTAAATAACGTATACGTAATTTACAATGTAAAAAACTACGTAAATAACCTAAAGTATATTAAATTCGCATTCAACAATGTCCTAAAGATCTTCTGTCCTTTTCTATTGTGGCTAGATAGATAAGGAGTTGGGACAAGTAAAAGTATGTACATGATTGTGCTCAGGCTTTAAAACAACGATGATTCAACCCTGTTTCCCTAGAATCTTATGGAAATCAGGGTTGGGTCGTCATTTTACAATACAAAACAGAACAATTTTCGTATAGGAATGTACTGTTTGTCTTTTTCTAATGACATGAGATAAAGGCACTAATTTAAACAGGAAAATTGTTCGAACGAAGTCGAGAATAGAGACCCTTGTACATGTCAACTCAACCCTGGTTTCCATAAGATCCAAATGGAAAGCAGGGTTGGGTTGACACGCCAACGAGGAAGGCATACCTGAATCATAATGTGTGCATACATACATAACATTTATTTGCGGTTTGACTCGTTTCGTTTGACTCGAGTTTGCCAATCTAATCCTTGACTTCCCGAATACAATCAATGACCTTTTGAGCTTGTGTGTATGCTCGGTTTAGTGCGTTTCAATGAATTTTATTGAATCTTATAGTTGATTTACAAAGACTAATTGTTTGAAATCGTTGATATTGCCGTGACCCCACGTACAGTTGGTGGCCCAGCAATGGGGGACGCAATGATGAGCGTCACAACGTCGAGCACAACTGAGAGTGTTCGCATCGTCAGAGAAGGATGGGTTCAAAAACGCGGTATGTATTGACAAAATTCACTATTAGGTATTATTTGCTTATTTCATATATTTCATATCTCTTCTTCCTTCTTTAAAACCTATAATTTCCTGTGCTTTTTATAATCTAGTTTAGGCTTTTCGATTATAGAAAATGCTTGACAATCAAGGGAAAATGTTATTATAGTGTCCAGTGTTTTTTTGATGAATCCGTCTTCAGAGATTATTTAATTTAAAACACACTTATAATACTGAACATCATATCTATAGACTTACAGCTTATGGTACTAATTCCTCAGATTCCTGTATGCCTTAATTTTTTATGAGATGTCATGTTTTCCCATAAGAAAGTCTTTCCGGCTTGTAAATATATAATAATTTACTCGGATCGGGGTTCATTGAGTTGCGAAAGTGACTCTTTAATATGCAAATTTTTAGTGTAGTGTTTACCTATAGATCCGCCGATTCTTTGCTATCATTGCTTCTAAATGTAGAAAAAAGTAGTTGTTTAAAGTATTTAAAAATATCAAAAAATAATTTTAAAGTAACTTAGATGAACTAAAATATCAGTTTGATGTATCAAAACATTTATAGTTTACTGATGATTATAGGTGTTTTTATTCCAGGAAGTACCGGAAAATTTGTTTAAAGTCTATATAGCCGAAAACCCTATCCTATCAATTTAAACCATTTAAACGTGACTACTGATATATTTGACAAATTGAAATTATTTAAATTTCTACAATTTCAAATTGAGAAAAAAAGAGCAATGTTGTGTTTTCTTACAAAACTGTCAGATAACAAGTTTGTTTTTCAGCGTTTTATTTGTTAATAGTCTTTCAATTTACACATTTGCTATTTAAAAAAAGAGAGCAGAAATTTTTCATTGCTTAGTTTAAAGGTTGATCTTTAACTATAATCGATATTTAACTATCAATATGATAGATGCTAGGTAATATTAATTATCTAAACATCCATTGTGTTACATATTACCTATGCAAGAGACTTAATTTATTAAGACTTATGTATTTTAAAATAAATAATAAAAATAGTATATGAACTTTAAAGAAGAGTATTAGAATTTTATATTTTTAATAGCGAATATATTTATTTAATTTAAGTTTGAATAAAGTTTCCACAATTATTTTAGACACTTAGAGATACATTGATAATAATGTATTTCTTAAGTTAATCCTTCCTAATCTTTACCATTGCAGGCGAACATATCAAGAATTGGAGACCTCGATACTTTGTCTTAAGGGACGATGGCACCCTGGTTGGATTCAAATCCAAGCCAGATCGAGAAATGGCAGCTGCACCTCAACCTCAAAATAGCTTTACCGTTCGTGGTTGTCAAATAATGTCCATGGATAAACCTAAGCCCTACACGTTTGTGATTAGAGGCTTGCAATGGACGACAGTTATTGAAAGGACGTTTCATGTTTATACGGAACAAGAGCGAGAAGACTGGGTCGCAGCTATTAGGTTCTTAAAATTTTTAATGTTTCACCTTAATATAAATCAACTCTGTCAGAAATCAAATTTTTCTAATCACATCACTTATATATTATCAGAGTGGCCACATTTCAGGGAAGTCAGAAAAATGTCAGGGCAATGCGAGTAGTTGTCAGGGAAAATAGAAATTCACATTTATGTTAACTATGTTATTGTTGCCGTGTTACATATGTAACTTTTATAATTTATTTAACAAATTTTCAAAACTATCCAAAGATTTCAAAGGATTATAAATAATTTCCAGGTATATTCTGAGATTCTTTAGGTTTCTAATGATTTCAAGACATTTTCAATAATTTTAAAGGATTTTAAGAGGTTTTTAGGAATTGTAAGTGATTATAAGAGATTTGAATAATATTTAAAAGATTTAGTTGAATTTTAAAAGAAATTCATGAAATTTTAAGAGATTTTAAAGGAAGTTTAGTGAATTTTAACAAGTTTTTACGTATTTTAAGGGATTTTAAAGTTTTTCGTGGAATTATAAAGGATTTTAAGAAGCTTGTAAAAATTGTAAGTTATTTTGACATTTTAAAAGATATAATAATTGTAAATGATTTCATGGAATTTTAAATATTGTAGTGGAATGTTAAGATATTTAAAGATGTTTTTAAGAATTTCAAAAGATTTCAGCGAATTTTAAGGGATTACAATAGGTTACCAATAATTTAAAGAAATTTTTGTGCATTTTAAGAGATTTTAAAACTTTGTGGAATTTAAAAATATTTCACGAGATTTTGAAAATGTGTTATGGAATTTTAAAGGATTGCAGGAAATTTTAAGAGAGTTTTTTATGAATTTCAAAAGATTTTGAACTTTTTCTTGGAATTTAAAGTATTTGAAAGGTTATGAGGAATTAAAAAAAATTTAGTGAAAATTGAAGGGATCTCATGAAATATTAATAAATTGGAAGGGATTTCTTGGAATTTTAAGATGTTTCTAGGAGTTTCAAGAAATTTCAATGAATTTTAAGGGATCTTTTCAAAAGTTGTTGTAAATTCGAGAGATTTTTACGAATGTTAAATGTTATGAAGTCATTTTAAATTTGAAAAGATTTTAAGTGATATTATTCTAAATTTTTTAAAAATTTCAATAGTATTATTATTGAAAATTTATACGTATTTTTAATACTTTTCTGTCAGGGAAATTAAAAAATTGAATCCTGTGGCCACCTTGATTATGTATGTATTAAAATCGGATTTTTTTTTCTTGCAAAAACAGAATTTTCAAATTGGAATATTTTAAAATATAAATACATATAAATTTTTAGATACGTTGCTGATAGAATAGAAAATGTGGAGCAAGAGCAACAACAATCACAAATGCAACAGTCCTCATCATCAGAAGACGTGGATATGGAACCAAGTGGAAGTGCACGTTCGAATTCGTGTGGATCCTTAGGTGTTTTTCCAATAGATTCCGATGGTGGAAGTATTGATGAATTATCCGCCAAATTCAGTGTTCAGGGAACTTCGAATAGTAAAAGTTCCGGAAAAAAGAAAGTTGTAAGTTTCCGTTTTCCTTTTCTTGATATATTCAATATATTAATTTTTTATGTTCTACTTAATTAATTAAATAATGCCAAATTTTTACAGACGTTGGAGAACTTTGAATTTTTAAAAGTTCTGGGAAAGGGTACATTCGGAAAGGTAATTTTGTGTAGAGAGAAAGCGACGGGGCACCTTTACGCGATTAAGATTCTTAGAAAGGAGGTAATTATTCGAAAGGATGAAGTGGCGCACACACTTACGGAAAATAGGGTACTAAGAACTACGAATCATCCTTTTTTAATTGTAAGTCTGATTCTCTATTTAAAAAATCTAAATTGTATAATAATTTTAACGACTGAAAATTTTGTTTTGACATTGATTTTGTTTTTTAGTCCTTGAAATACAGTTTTCAAACCGCTGACAGGCTATGTTTTGTCATGGAATATGTGAACGGAGGAGAGCTTTTTTTCCACTTGAGTCGTTCCCGTGTTTTCGGTGAAGATAGAGCAAGATTTTACGGAGCTGAAATTATTTCAGCCTTAGGTTATCTCCACTCGCAAGGAATAATTTATAGAGATCTAAAACTTGAAAATTTGCTTCTTGATAAGGACGGTCACATAAAAATTGCCGATTTTGGACTATGTAAAGAGGACATAACTTATGGTATGCATTTATACTTTTTCGGTGATCAAAATTTATTTCAGTAAAATGAAAATTTATTCAGATAAGAATAATCGATGAATTTTTAATTAGGAAGGACAACGAAGACTTTTTGCGGAACTCCGGAATATTTAGCGCCTGAAGTTCTCGAAGACAATGACTACGGACGAGCTGTGGATTGGTGGGGAGTTGGAGTCGTTATGTACGAAATGATGTGCGGAAGACTTCCTTTTTATAATACCGATCACGAGAAGCTTTTTACGCTTATTTTATTAGAAGATGTAAAATTCCCGAAGGGCATGACCCTTGAAGCGAAAGACATGCTGACTGGTGAGTGAAATTCTTCAGAGTGGCTACATGTCAGGGAAGTCAGAGAAATGTCACGGAAAAAAAAGTTGATAAATTTCAAGGAAATGCGAGTAGTTGTCAGGGAAAATAGAAAATAGAATTAACATTTATGATAACTATGTTATTTTTGTCGTAAATACACCAATAGATGAACATCCCCCAATTTTAAAAAGATTAGTAAAAATGGAAAGGATCCCATAAAATATTAACAAATTTGAAGGGACTTCGTGGAATTTTAAGATGTTTCTAGGAATTTCACGAAATTTCAACGAATTTTAAGAGATCTTTTCAAAAGTTTTTTTTTTCAATTTTTTAAATATTTCAATAGTATTATTCTTGAAAATTTATACGTATTTTTAATACTTTTCTGTCCGGAAAATTTTTCTGAAAGTCGGGAATTTTAGGGAAATTGAAAAATTGAATCTTGTGGCCATCCTGTTTTTTCAGTTACCCTGAAAAAATTACGGCACACCGGTTTCACCACCTACAGTACACCGTTTTCACTACAGATTTGGAGCAACCGGTGCACCATTTCGGGCGTACAGATGCGCGAAAGTAGGGGCAAATGTTGTCCCTCTAGATCGTGCACCGGCACAGGGTCAACATTAGTACCGTAAAAGTGCGTATGCTATCCCAAGAAGAGACATATACTGCCCCTTTGCGAGATACTAGATTTGCCTCGGTCTTTGGCGCTACTGTTTTTTCTATTGGGACAACCGATGTGCGGAAATTTTTTCAGTGTATAAATTAAAACTTTAACATTGAACCATCTTTTTTAATGAAACAAAAAATCCAATTTTTTTGTCCTCATTCCAGGATTGCTGAAGAAAGATCCTAATAAGAGACTCGGTGGAGGTCCGAATGACGCAAAGGACATAATGGACCATGCCTTCTTCTCATCGGTGGATTGGTCGGAACTGGTTCAGAAAAAAATTGCTCCTCCCTTCAAGCCCCAAGTGGAGTCTGACATTGACACTCGTTACTTCGACAGAATGTTCACTGGTGAAAGTGTAGAGCTAACGCCTCCCGAACAAAGCGGTGTTTTAAGCAGCGGAAGTGGGTTAAATTCGATAGCAGAAGAGCAAGAGCACTTTCCTCAGTTTTCTTACCAAGACAGTCACTCGGCTGCTGCTTCTTCCAATGCCTCGAACTCGAACAATCACTGACATATTAATCTATTTGATTTACGCTTTCTAGAATGTGTTAGCAGGTGAATTGAAGCATTGCCTTCGTTTTGTGAATTTATTATAAAGAGGTTGTTGAGCGAAGGATAATACTCGTAAGGGTACAAGGATTTAATATTTTTAAACAGATCGGATGTTGAATCGCCTTTACAAGGTCTGTGATGCATTTTGGTGCATCTTTAGCTACTTTATAAACATATCTTCAAACGACAGATTATGGTATATTCCATATGGTACAGTACGATCCTTTTTATTTACTTCGAACCTATTTAATCAAGTACACTGCAAGAAAAGCTTAGGTGATAATAAGCTGACATTTTACTTGCAGTGTGTGCAGTTAATCAGCCAAAGCGATCATTATTTTCCTCTAATCGTGCGATGGGTTCTATGGTAATGAAAACACAGAGTACATTTAGTAAAATTGAAACTCTTTTGCAGTATATAAATTGCAGTTTCTCACCGCTGTAAACAAAGTTTTAATTTGAAATTATGGAAATGTTCGACGTTATATTACAAAGTTTAATGTTGGAGACGAATTGGGTTACGTGAAATGCCACTAATCCCACTAATCTACGTATTTTCATGTAATAATTTGAAAATTGAGTTAAAGATTACTCATGGAAAGTTAGTTTTCAAATTCACTATTATAAGAAATTAATAAATAAACACAATTTCTGCCAAAAATGGTAGAAATTCTTTTAATACTTTGCTCGTAAAGACTCATTATTCTCCTTAGAACTGATTGTAATTTTTACATATTTGCAATCTGGAATACCAGATTGTACCAAATTTAAGGAACAGAAGCAACATCTGCTTGTGTAGCGACAAGAGCGCCACTAATTTGTAACCATTTGTAACTATTGAAAAGTAGTTTGAGATTTCAATACAATATTATTGAAAAATATACAATAAACATTGACTTTCTGATCATAGTCAAATAGTATTGAGAGAAATGATTTGCAAGTAAAATAAAAAAAAAAAAAATTGTAAATATCACCGAAGCTTTTTTTATAGTGTTTTTAAAATGAATAAACGTCAAATGGATTGTTTTTCCAAAGCATAGAAAATCTTCCTGGACAATCTTTTGCTGGAAAATTTTAAGAGAGTAGATCTTTTTTTTTGTCTTCGAATTTTTTTATATCATTGTTATGTCCATTTTACAAGCTCTAATTAATAGGGTTTCCTTTATTTTCACCTGCATTATACGAATTATTGTCTAAAGCAACAAAGATTAGTTACTCTGTGTATTAACGTATCTAGAATACCAATTGTAAAATAAACGTATCGTATGAACGATGCAGAAAATGAAGAAAGAGATAAAGTGGATAAATAAGATAAGTGGATTAATCTATGAAGCTGTGCAAAATATCGCCTTCTGTAATTGTATAAAATATTCGTAATGCAATCTATTTAGGATGCAGTAAAAGTTGGGAGGAAGTATAAGTAAGTAAAGGGAAGCACTTTATATTCGGGTAAGTCCACTCGTACTGTGCAACATTGTCGATTAATAATACTTTGATTTATCGAATGCGAAAGAAAAGAAAACACTATATCAATAAGAAATTATATATATATATATATACACACACTATGATAATGATGATATTACTATATACATATATTTATATTTTAACAATTAAATGATTATGCGCTATAGATTATTATTTTTATTTTTATTCCTTCACGCATAAAATTGAATCTGTTAAAGTTACAGATTCAGATCTGTGGACATTTCTGCTATTTTAACAGATAAAATCTGTTAATCTTATATACAAGTCTATCGGTAAAATTTACAGAAATTCTTCTTCCTAGAGTCACCTGCTAACATAACAGAAAGAATCTGTTATATTTACAGATCAAAATCTGTTGAATTTACCTACTATTTTTGTATGACTGAGTGTATTATGGAATTTTTTTATACAACAAATATGGATTGAACGATATTTCTAATTAATAATTGTTTTTAAGGTATTTATTTTTATGCTAGAAAGTACAAAAAATCTGTAAATGTAAAATTTACAGATTTTATCTGTAGAATTTACAGATTTTTCAGTAAATTCAACAGATTTTATCTGGAAATCCAACAAAAATTTTCTGTAGATTCAACAGATTTTTTTTCTGCGTGTTCTTATTACCTATGTCAAGAGTGAGGTTTTCTGGATAAAAAATTTCGAGATTTTATTTGTAAGATATCTTCATTCACTAATTTAGATTCATCGCATATAGAGTACATTGTGACTTAACCGGTGCCGGGCGGCCCAAACCAAGCTTTAATAAAATATTCGAATTTTAATTTTCGATCAGCCACATCTTGGACATCACTGCACTAGAAGTACTGTCGTTACCTACATATCTTCAAAATTCTTTTTATATTCAAACATGTTTTTCATGCTTCTAACTTACATACTATTAAATCTCCAATAAAAAATATGCAATAGCTTTCTTTCAGCAAGTATTTCTTTTCACACTACGTTTGGGTGAGATATGTGCACTTTAAGAGTTAATTAAAACATGGTTAACATACTTTATGAAAATTGTGTCCAAGTAGGTAAGAGTATTGAAATAACTTAAAAAATTTGTGGCTATTTTGTAAGAATTACTTACAATTTTTACTTATTTTTCAGTTGATATTTTGACAATTTCTGGATATATTAAAGAAATTAATTAAAAAAATTAATTAAAAATTAAAATTCATTTAAAATTGTGTCCTTGTAAATAAGAGTATATTAAAATAACTTAAAAAATTTGTGACTATTTTGTAAGAATTACTTACAATTAATTTTTGACTTAATTTTCAGTTGATATATTCACAAATTCTGGATATATTTCATCTTTCACGAGCCAAACGTGATCGATAATTGCACCTTGTTTGTCATCAGAGACCTAGAATAAAATTGAAAATCAATTGTAAGTGATAATTAAGTTAATACTATAAATATTACTTGTGAAAGTGAGCTCCTACCTGCTCCAAGTAAAGGTGAGTTTTGTTGAAAGCTTTCATTCTCGTATATCCGTAATCCGAACTACGGAAAGCGGACCAAGTTGGGCTTTTAGGTACAAATTTCTCTCTACCTTCTTTGCAACCTGCTGATCCTGTTACAATATGAACTGGAGCTTTGTAATTCGTGTAAGGCTTCTCGTAACTTCCATTGTATACCTTCATTTATAATAAATCAACAAGAATTAGTTTTATATTTTGGTTTTGGATTTGTTTAAAAGTTGTAAATAATTTAACAAGAGGTTTAGTTATACATTAAATTTTGAAATTACCTGGAAGTCGTAAATGGGCCACATTCGTTCGTAACTATGCTCGTGGGCCCAAATTTCAAGATCGACTTTGTGTTTAAAAAATAACTTCTCAAGGCCAAACCAATTAAACAAAGGTAAACCAACTCTCACAAGAGATTGATGATTCGTACAGTCATCTGCATTGTCATTACTGCAGTACATTGGCCTGTGGCCGAAGGTCACAATCCATGGCCTGATTGATCTGCAAAATTAAGATTTAAAATAAAATTTCAAGTCATATTTAAAGTTAAAGAATAATTTATATTTGGAATTAAAAATATACCTGATTTCGGGCCTATTAGCTTCCTCCAAATCTTTTTCAAGCCATTGAAATTGTTTAACTAATTGTTTAATTCCGTAGTTCATAAAGTAATAAGCTTCAGTTTCTATACCAATAAAATGAATAGGGCCCATGTTGAAACTGTACCACATGTTTTCTGAATCTCCTGGCATTGAGAATCTAGCCCTGCGGTAATTTATCAAATTAATTAAAGGCTTCCTAACAGTTGAAATTAGGATGAATTTAAGGGCGTTGGAGCCAAGTTCTAATTTAAAAATTCAATTTATTCATTCATTCAACTCAACAAATATTAAATTTGAAAGTTTTTCCCTCTGTAGAATTGATCAATTTTTAACTAGAATTATGCGAAAAGAGCGAGAAAATATCTAATTCAAATATTTTTTAAATAAAATAAAAATATTGACTTTTGAAGTAAAATTTTGAATTCTTCGTTTTATGCAAAAAGTATCGAAATTAAATATTTTTTCGCTCTGTACGCAGCCTTATATTTAAAAACAGATAGTGCTACAAATCGAAAAAATATTTATCTATAATTTTCGTTATGTAAAATGGAGAATAGAATGTTGAGCTTAACACTTGGGTCCAACACCCTTAAACAAGGAATTTCAACAATTTAATTACCTATAATTACTAAAATTGTATTTCTCTTCGTGATTTCCGGCGACGGTCATATAAGGCAAGTAAGCGGCAATTCCTTCGATTTGCTGCATAAATTCGTCTCCAACTTTGGCGTCATTTGAATGCATATCATAGGCAAAATCTCCAACATGAATCACAGCGTCATAAAGTCCTCTTTGGGTTTCTTCCTGTAGTCGCCCTAAACTTTGAGCATTTTCGTTTCCCATATCACCAAAAAGAACTATTTGTGGAGCCCATGAAGATGAGTTGTCTGGTACTGTGGTAAAGAAGAATAGGTCGGACCATCCCAAGCTACTTCCGCAATGATATGCTAGAAATTTAAAAAAATTATTTAGCTTCTAAGAGAAACTTACAGGGCAAGCGTGGGCAAGCAATTCAAAGAAAGTAAAAAACTTTTTGCACTAAAAGTACAATTATTCAATGTAATTTTTATTATATTTAAAAACAACAGAGATATTTTTAAAACTTACTATATTTACTGCTAGGAGTTAAATCCTTCAGATAAACTCGATGGAAGTATTGTTTATTTTTCTTCACACCACCATCAACGAAAAGCGTGGAATTTCCACTCGCAGTTAGAATTAAGCCATCTATTCCATATTCAACAATAGATTCTTTCGTGTTATCCCTCGTGCTCCAGGTGACGACAATCTCATGGGTATTCGCTGCATAAAATATGTTTACTGAATTATTACTTACCATACGAGCAAATTTAAATCACAGGGTAACAACAAGGTTCAATTATGCAAAAATTTCGTATATCACTTTAAATCTTTTGAAATTTAAAATGACTTCATAACATTTAACATTCGTAAAAATCTCTCGAATTTACAACAACTTTTGAAAAGATCCCTTAAAATTCATTGAAATTTCTTGAAATTCCTAGAAATCTCTTCAAATTTATTAATATTTCATGAGATCACTTCAATTTTCAGTAACATTTTTTTAAGTCCGCAAAACCTTTCAAATACTTTAAATTTCAAGAAAAAGTTCAAAATCTTTTAAAATTCCTTAAGGCCATGAAAGACTTACCCGATCCCTACCTTATCGACATTTTTTTGTCTGCAACGTTACGTCTACATTTATTGAGATATCAAATTGAAAATTTCTAAAATTAAAGAAAATATGCTGAGGTATGTTTATCTGGCCTTAAATTTTTGTAAAAATAAAAAAATAATTTTTCAAAAAAATTTTTTTTTTACAAATGTCAATATTTAAGACAAGATAAACGTACCTTAGTGCTTTAGCTTCAATTTCAGAAATTTTCAATTTGATATCTCAATAAATTTAGACGTAGCGTTGCAGACAAAAAAATGTCGGGAAGGTAGGGATCGGGTAAGTCTTACATGGCCTTAAAATTCTTTGAATTCCCTAAACTTCCTTAAAAAAATCTTAAAATTTCACAAAGTCCTTTTAAAATTCAACTAAATCTTTTAAATATTATACAAATCTCTTATAATCACTTACAATTTCTAAAAACCTCTTAAAATTCTTTGAAATTATTGAAAATGTCTTGAAATCATTAAAAACCTAGAGAATCTCAGAGAATACTTGGAAATGATTTATAATCCTTCGAAATACTTTGATAGCTTCTAAAATTTATTAAATAAATTATGAAAATTATGTATGTAATAAGGCAAAAATAATATAGTTAACATAAATGTCAATTTCTATTTTCCGTGATAGCTACTCGCATTTCCCTAACATTTCCCCGACTTCCTTGACATAATTTTTTTTCCCTAACATTTCCCTGACTTCCCTGACATATGGCCACCCTGAATTATTCGAATTTTGTCCACAATATTTGCTTTTTCAAACGAAATGCACAGATTGAAATTCATTCCAAATCATTTCGTAATTTGTATACGAACGACACAGTTTCATTCCGATCTAATCCGAAGGAAGTTTTCAATCCGAATTAATCCAAAGCCCATTCAAAATCAATCCAAACCTTCAATACGAATGAATCCACCAATCTGAATTAATCAAAATTAATTCGAACTTTCAATCCAAATAAATCGGAATGAATCCGAACTTTCACCAAAATTAATCCGGTCAATCAGGACTTTTAATCCGATAAAAAAGTGATCACTAAAATTCGCTAAATTCGATCCGAATCAATCCGAATGATTACGAAAAATTCATATTTATTCGGATTAATTCGGATTGGCGGATTCAGACGGATTGATTTTGAATAGGCTTTGGATTACATAATTCGGATTAGGTCGGAATGAAACAGTTTGGTTCAGATACAAATTTCGGATTGATTCGGAATGAATTTCAATCCGAATCTTTCGCTAGGGAGTCTACACTTATTGATTAATTAGTTGTAACCTTACCATTTCCCATATATATGTTTAAGATTACTGGAAGAATTTTGTACTTCGTTACCCTTTTTTTTTAGAACTTCATGAAAAAATTTGAGTTTCCTGGTTTTTCGAAAAACACATCTAGTAACCCTATTTTTACGTCTATGCACTATTACTTCTTTTTAAGTACAAATTATGGAAAAAAAATCTGGGCTATTTGAATTTAGTCATACATTTGCTCATATATGGAAAGTAACACATACCCTTGAAGGAGTTGAAAGAAAATATTTTAAATTCGAAGATGTACAATATTAAAAGATGCATTCAAACCTCCATAAGCAATATGCACAGCTTCCGGTTGATATCTTACAACTCCAAAAACGGGTCTAAGGAGACTTATCGTTACCAGTAGAGCCGCAATAATCATCATGACCTGCAAAAAAAATGTAATTAATATTGACTTACGAATTTCTTTAAGGGCGTTGGACTCAACCAAGTATTAAGCTCAAAATTCCATTCTCCATTTTACTCAACGAAAATTATAGATAAATATTTTTTCACTGTATAGCGCTCATCTTTTTTCAAATAGAAGAAGACTGCATCCAGAGCCAAAACATATTTAATTTCGATACTTTTTGCATAAGACGAAGAATTCGAAAGAATTGGCCGATTGAATTAGCCTTTGGTTTACTCTTTCTAGTGTCCTAAAATGAAGGTCAAGTTCGTTAGCCAGCCATTTTGAATAAAAATTAAAAAATTTGGAGCATTTTGAAAATTTTTTAAACCACTCTTTTTTGTTTTTTTAATTTACAAATTCTATGTGCGGATGTTCGTAGTACTCAAAAAGTGAAACAATTTATTCCTGCGACTTTTTTCAATAAAACAAAAATTGGCAGACTTATTAAATTTCGAAAATTCAAACCGAAGAAAGAAAATAAAAATTTAAAGTTAAAAAACGCAAGATATGAAAAAAAAGTATACCAGTGAAAAATGTTTCTCTTTCAACACCCTACAAGATTGGTATAACAACTTTTGGAATTTTATTGAAAAATCGAAAATTCAAATTTTCAGCCAAATAAAGCGATATAGAAAAAATTATAAGATCGGATATTTTAAATATATTTTAACGTTTTAAAATAATTATAATCAATATAAAAAATAAAATTCTTCATTATATTCATTTAACAATTCATGATTTGGAAAAATAAACATAAATCTTATTTTTTGGACTTATAAAAATATATTTTTTCTATGTTATCAAAAAGTTCATGATTTAGTTATATCCAAATTTTACAAAAAATAATATTAGTAGGTAGAAAATTCTTAATAATTCAAATACACAAACACATTCTCAAGAAAAAACTTGTTTATAACTGGTTTTTTCAAAATTCACATATAAAAACGAAATTCCACAATCGATGGGTTGATCTTTCAATGGCTATCACGCATTTTAGCAATATATTTATGAAAAAATGAGAAGGCGTCCGATGAACCCGCAATGCATTGCGTCGAAGTGAGAGTGAAGTATACTATTGTCTCTTTTACTCCCATGAGTTTGCGTTCAATGTTGCGTTAAAGTGCGATCATGGGGCACAAGACTGAATATCAACAATTGTCTAAAAAAAAATGTTTAAATATAATTTCTTCAAAAAGTAACGACTTTTTTCAATTAAATTTCTTTATACTCTTTTCAGAAACAAAAAATCTACTAAACCATTTTTGTTTTGTATCTATAGAAAAAATCAATTTTTGATCAACGTCTAAAGTAGAAAATAATGCGCTTCGAACTGTTTAAGAATTTTTTTTATGGAAAAAAGTTATAGGGATAAATTGTTCGACTTTTTTTTTAGTACTACCCGTACATACATAGAATTTGTAAATTAAAAAAAAGTGGTTTCAAAAATTTTTTAAATTCTCAAACTTTTCGAATTATTATCAAAAACGGCTGGTTAACAAACGTGACCTTCATTTTAGGATACTAAATAAGTATATTCCAAACTGATAATTCTATAGAAAGTTATCACGCTGGTAAACTAAAATCCACACACACATTTGAGGCATCGAGAGCAAAAGGAAAGTAAGTATTGGTGCATAGGTAGAGTGTGACATAAAAATCAGAGAAGCAAAAGAAATACACGTTTAATTTTAGTGGTAAAGCGCTACAAAACTGAGTTGGAGGAAAAGACGGACAGAGTAAAGTTGGAGGAAAAGAGGGACATATCTCGTTCAGTGGTAAAGCAGTACTTATATTTTTACTTGTTCAAATCAATTATTTATGATACAATTGAGTCGAAAATTGATTGTATGATATGAGATATGTCCCTCTTTATGTGAATAAAGTTTCGAACGTTCAAATGAACGAAATATTTTTTTTTATTATATTTTATCCAGAAATATTGTGCCAACTAAAAATAACAATCAGGATTAAAGGTTTATTTAATCCTTTATTATTTTCAATGTAAATTAATCAGTATTTAAAAACTTTTTGTAGTTACAAATACAATTAATACAAAAATTCGTTCATTTGAACGTTCAGAACTTTTCAATCATCCCTCTTTCACTCCAGCTTTACTCTGTCCGTCTTTTCCTCCAACTCAGTTTTGTACCGCTTTACCACTAAAATTAAACGTGTATTTCTTTTACTTCTCTGATTTTTATGTCAAACTCTACCTATGCAACAATACTTACTTTCCTTTTGCTCTCGATGCCTCATTTTGTAAAAACGTGTTTTTCGGGTTCAAGAGTCCACAAAATGTGGACATTTGACAAAACTGGGGGATGGGGTCATATTTTACACAAATCTCTCTCTCTGATGAGAATTTAATATAAAATCTGCAAATTGAATGGATTAAGAATTCAGGATAATATAAATATAAAACTCTTGTTTAAACGAAATAACTAATTTAAATGATACATCATAAAAGTTTCCTTGATGACTCAACAAAATCGATTAGTCATTTTAAAATTCAAAGTAAATATAATAGTTTTTCGCTTATAAATAAAGCATTAAAAATAATTAACCAAACACAATAAAGCATAATTTGAAAAAAGAGATATATAATACAAAATCCGTATTTACTTACTTCCTTAAATCCTAAAAATTGAGCTACAAAGAACTGATTCAAAAGTCTAAACACAGAAGATGTTTATCATTGCGGAACACATCACAAATGCATGAAATCAGAAATGCACAAATGCATCAAGCATCACCAGATCAGCTGATCAGCATCACCAAGCCGAGTGTCCACTGGCTGAAGAGCAGGGTTGCACACGTAATATACCTTAAGTAAATTACATGAAGTTTTTGACGTAATTTACGTACGTAATTTACGTCTCTAGTTTTTTACATGTAATTTACGTTTTCAAGATGGCGACTGCGCTTCATATTTAGAAAGTAAACATAACCTAATTCTTGAATAATTGAGGTTATGTTATGCTCTTTTCCCCTCAAACTCCTTTTAAATCCGCCATTTTATACATTTATTACATTTTTTACGTATAATACGTAAAATACGTATTATACATATAAAAGTCCGAGTTACGCGTAACCGTGCAATCCTGCTGAAGAGAGAAAGAAAATCGAGGAGCGTAGGGATGGGTTGTGACGCGTCACTCGAGGTTTTCGACGTATGTTACCTCAATGAGGTAACATACCGTAACAAACTGTAGAAAACCTGTACAGCAGTGGGATTCCGAGCACACGAATCTGAACGGACCTCTCTTTCTATCCTACGGTGTTAAAAAGAGAGATCCGTTCGGATTTTGAGCTCGGAATCCCACTGCAGTAACATGCAACGACGCCTTCCTCTGTTTTGTAACGACCCAACCTTGTTTTGCATTAAAATATTATGAAAATCAGGGTTAGGTCGTTATAAAAAAGAGTAAGGCATCGTTGCACATTACTGTACCATACCTATCCAAAATGGCGGACCGATACTCGTGATATAACTATCAAGGTGCAGTCCCATGTCGGCAGAAAACGTCGGCGTAAAGCAGAAACTCATGAGAGTGACAGAGATGGACAGATATGTTTGTCTCTTTCACTCTCACGAGTTTCTGTTTTATGGTGCGTTTACACCTCGGGCTGCGCGACCGGTGCAGGCAGAAAGTACATAAGAGTAAAAGAGATAGAGATTGAAAAATTGGACAAAAAGAAAAAAGGAAAAAACACTATAGTACTTAAATCAACATTTTTCAATGCAATTTTTATATTTTATAACAAAGAAAACAAAATTATAATTCAAAACTTCCCGCCAAGAAGTTGTTCCGCTTGCGCCATGGCAGCGAAAAATTTTGCCCAAGCAATTTGTTTGCAGAGGTATGATATCACCTTAATACTCCACGTATTACACGCAGGATTGTGCAGTGACGCGTCACTCAAGTTTTTCTACGTATAATACGTTTTTGACGTAATATACGTCGAAAACAGTAGACAACCGTAAAAAATGCAGAAAACTCCTAGAAGTGACGTTTTCAATATCGCCGCCTTACAAAAAATAACCTCACTTTCTAAAAAATAGTTCATGTTTTGATATTGACGCATGCGCACTGAATGTTTCCATTCGGACGTAATATACCGTAGAAAACAAAAGAGGTAATATACGTAGTATAGTAACATGCAACGATGCCTTCCTCTGTTTTGTAACGACCCAACCTTGTTTTGCATTAAACTCTTATGGAAATCAGGGTTAGGTCGTTATAAAAAAGAGGAAGGCATCGTTGCACATTACTGTACACTCCGCGTTCCCATTAAATACGAAATTCAAGCCGGAGGCGTTCCCATTAACAACCAAATTCCTTTTCTCAAATGTCATATCAATTGCGCATGCGGCACATCAACTGCGAATGCGTATTACATATAAAATAATATTTTTTAGCATTTTAAACTGCGCGCTAATAGAAACCAATCAGATTCCGGAGCGCAACGCATGCGAAGTGGTATCAAGTGAGATTTTAGGTCCATGCAGATTGATAATGAGAATGGAATGCGGTTGTCAATGGGAACGGATTGATAATGGGAACATTGTTAATGGGAACGTCGAGTGTAATATATACGGAAAAAAATTTGGTACAGTTGCTGCACATATACAGAGAGCAACAGCTATCCCACGTTAAACGCAGCAGTTGTATCGACAGGGGCAGTAACTGTATCAAACTTTTTTCCGTGTAGGCGTAGAAAACCACCTATAATCAAATCGGGAGTGACGTGTGACTCGAAGTTTTTTACGTATTATACATGGTTTCTCTATTTATGGTACATCACGTATTTTACGTAGGAAACCTCTCACTCCATAAGAATTTGGTGTTTTCGACGTAAAATACCTAGTAAATTACTGTAAAAAAACCATGTAACTTCCCTAAGGTATTTTACTTATCGAACCCTGCGTATAATACGTGGAGTATTGTACGAGCACAACCCTGGTGGTGAAGGCGCTATAAGTTCGCAACCCTGCCCACTGTTAAAGTCTGGACAATTTTTGATGCCTTTACGAATACACGAAAGGAAGGGTGACCAAGTTTGTTTTCGAGAACACATAACTGGATGTTTCTCCTAAAACATGGCTGAATATCGTTCCGCTTATGTAGTGAAATTTTGTGTAAAAAAGCATTGAAAAGCTATTTTTGACCCAAAACCGTTTCACATCCAGAGGTATAATGACTTCGATACACTTTGTGGTTCATCCGCTGCCAGGAACCGATGACCAACTAAATGATAGGCAAGTATCAAGCCTATAGCTCCATTCTGTGATAAGACACTCTCCCATGCTTGTCTAATCACTAATCACTGCCTCGTTTCAATCTTCAACACTGACTCAGTTTTATAGTCTAAACACAAAGTTTATTTCATCTTCCAAAGTGATTTTGCTTTTACATCTTATTTACACGGAATAAACCCGATGCATTTCCATCTTTCCTGTGATGCAATGACTTCACCTTCTATCATTAGCATTAACGATAGTCTGTCAAATACTAGCATCCTCGAACCATTCCATGGTTGATCGACTTTTCATTCATATTTCTTTAGTTTTCCTTTCTAATTCTTTCTTAGGAGTCCTACCCGGCTCAAGATTTTACGTTCTTTGCGAAATTTTAAAGCAGGAGTTAAATGGGTCTTATGCATCAATTGTAACGCTCAACTCGTATGCATATTGATGATCGTATTATTATTGATGAATTCGAGAATATTAGCACGATGTTTTAAAGTAAAATTGAATATGGATGATTCATAGATGCCATTTTGCCGTAAAATATTTTATTAGCCTTTGTTTATTTTTTTAAGTAACTCCCTATGGAGATAGGTGGAGCTCACTATTTGAAAATATAGACGTTTAACTTTGCGTGAAGCTCAATTTATATTCGTAACTATGGGCTTATATTTAATTTATATATTTTCATTCGACATCACACTAGTATACAATAATCATCGTGACTAATCTACTTCAAGATATGAGATCTTCTAGAATATTCTATGTTAAAGCATATGCATTTTTATTTGCTCCATTTTGTGAATTTTGTCGCACCTGCATCTGGTACAGATTTACATATTTTTCTTTCAACTAACTTTATTTGTAGTATGTATATATGTGTTGCACTATAAGCGTGACCGGTTTTCTCTTTGATCTTAATATAGTGTCATCTGTTAAGTGATTTATTGGTTTGTTTACCATAATTAAAGACAATATTAAGGAGAAAAAGCAGTGAATATTTATTCATTTCTAAACCTCCTAATTTTTAATTATTAAATTCAGAACGCCAAAGATTGAAAATAAAAACGTTGTAAAACGTGTACTATCAATTTCATATATTTTGAAAGTCTTGATAACAATTTTAAATTGAATAATTTTTAATAAGTCATCTTACGTGGTTTCTTATCAATATATAAAAAAAATCTTTTGAGTGGTTGTAGTGGAGAATGCAGAATTGTGACTGTAATAAAAATAAACCAATTCCATTAACTCTGCGTGTGTATCCTACTATATTTTTAGAGATACGGTGTGTACACTCGGTCTTTTAGGATACAATCAGATTTTCGTGTAACTCGTTTACGTTTTTAAACGAAAAGGTGTAATTTGTTTTCAACTGTGATTGTTTTTTTTTTAATCATTGACTGATTAATACTTTTATTATCATTTTCAATATTTATAAACAAAAATATCCACTTTTGGTAAATTATTTTTATTTTTATTTGTAGATGATGGAATTTACTTTTATATTTTCGTTTATAAACGTTGCACACGGCAGTTACATAGATTTTCAGGGTTTTCTATGCTTTTAAAACGATTGAAAACGACATGGTTTTTTCGGTCTTGGCTCATTGAGTTCGTGCCTTTGGTAAACCGCTGTTTTTTTAGAGCATCATTGCCGAAACACTTTTCCAAAATTTCCAAGGTCTTTCCACCATTAGATTCATTTTTATCGCAAAATTTAATACACAGTCGTTGCCAATTTAACTGCATTATTTATTAATTTTTAGTTTTATTATTTATTAATATTGTATTAATTAATACACAAAACTTATTATAAGTCGCAAGTTTAAAGATTAAACATTACATACTATTGTTTCACAACAAATGGATGACGATGAATGAATTTGAATAAAAAAAACTGTCATCAACAACTGAAGTTTGATATGATATATTATAGACATTTTTTATTTCAGATTGAAAGAGGTGGCAGAGAAAATCAACAGATATGGATTTGTAACTCCACCAGCGCTTAACGGATTAAAGACATCCGTTAAGCGTTTGGTTGTAGGACCTACCCATATAGCTCTTCTTATGGAGGACAATAGAATTTGTCGAGTTGCATTCACAGTTCTTTACGATAGATTGGATTTAAGAAAAAGTGAACCCAACAGAAGGTAAGAGAATGAGCTGATGCTTAAAGACGTTGGACCCAAGTGTTAAACTCAAAATTCCATTCTCCATTTTACTCAACGAAAAGTATAGATAAATATTTTTTCGCTTTGTAGCACTAATATTTTTTCAAATATAAGACTGCATACAGAGCGAAGAAATATTTAATTTCAATACTTTTTGCATAAAACGAACAATTTAAAATCCAACTTCAAAATTGAATATTTTCATTGTCCTTAAAAAATATTTGAATTAGATATTTTCTCGCTCTGTACGCATAATTCTAGTTAATAATTAATCAATTCTACAGAAGGAAAAAATTTGAAATTTAATATTTGTTGAGTAAAATGAAGAAATAGAGTTTTTAGATTGGAACTTGGCTCCAACGCCCTTAAATAAAATAGGTCTGATCCACTAGCACCTTCACAAAAGAATTTCAATATTTGTTTTATGCCATAATTTTGGGCTAATCTTAGGTAATGCCGATTTTTCGGCTCTTACTTTTCGCAGAAAATACACATTTGGATGGAGGTGCTGAGTGCTGACTGCCGTGGAGTTAGCATCTCCAATACATAAAATCATTAAAATTTTAAAATTCAATCATACCTGAATTTTGGGCTCTTGAAATAGCCCAAAAACGAATTTCGAAAAACCAACCCCTATCATTGAAAACCTATCCTCCATTTTGAAAAATAATTTTTGGACAAAAAAAATACACAAGAATTGTGGGCTATTTTCGGACTCTGGAAATATCTGAAAAAAAAAAAATTCGAAAAAGCAACTCCTATCACAGAAAATACAAATTTGGGTGAAGGTGTTGACTGCCGAGCAGCTAAAAGCTTCAGTACATAAAAACATTAAAATTTTTAAATCGAATCCTACCTGAATTTTGTGCTATTTTTTTCGCTCTTAAAATACCAAAAAACCAAATTCGAGAAAACAATTCTTATTATTGATAACCTACCCTCAATTTTGAAAAATACATTTTCGACAAAACAAACTACACAAGAATTTTGGGATATTTTCGGGCTCTTGAAATAACCGAAAACGCGAAGATCAAATTCTAAAAAACAACCCCTATTATTGGAAACCTACCCTTCGTTTTGAAAAATTATTTTTGCACGAAACAAACTTCTTTTTGATAAAACTTTTACATTTTTTGGTGTATTGAGACAGTTTATGTCTCAAAATTAGTAAAGAAGCGAAATATAAAACTTTCTTATAATTTGGGCTTAGCGAATAGAACAAGATTATCTTATGATAAAGTTCTCTATCGTTCATATTCCAGAAAATACCCCATTGTGGTGGATTTAACAATATAGCAGAAATCTCAATGCAGCTCATATTGAAATAAATTTTTGAAATAATTTTACACATTTGGCAACACTTACGTTTTGAAAATGTTTTTAAAGCTAGAATCATAAGAAACCCATGCTTGAAACACATCTGTTTAACATTAGGCTGGACAGTAGTGAACGCTGTTGAAGAATCGAATTCTCCGATACGTACCTACGACTTTTTTTTTAAAATGAAAAATCTTGACCTATTCTAAAGTCAATGACAGTCAAAGTCAATGAAAAATTTTTTCCGTTTGGTTTTCAAAGCAAAGATATATTTTTTCTTTTCAGAGTAAATCAGGCGACACATATTTTACCTATTTCAAGAGAAGAATTTGTTGACAAAGATATGAGTATTTTAATTTTGAAACGAGAGAAATTGATGTTTTTTTTAAAAATTTTTTTTTTGGGTACTTACTTCATGAGTCCGAAAATAGCCCACAATTCTTGTGTATTTTTTTTTGTCTAAAAATTATTTTTCAAAATGGAGGATAGGTTTTCAATAATAGGGGTTGGTTTTTCGAAATTCGTTTTTGGGCTATTTCAAGAGCCCAAAAATAGTCCAAAATTCAGGTATGATTGAATTTTAAAATTTGAATGATTTTATGTATTGGAGGTGCTAGCTGAGGAAAGTAAGAGCCCAAAAATAGGCATTACCGCCTAAAATTAGCCCAAAATAGACCAACATTATGGCATAAAAGAAATATTGAAATTCTTTTGTGGAGTTGCTAGCGGATCGGACCTAAATGAAATTTTCTCCCTGTGGTATAGAAAAAAAATGTTAATCTCTACCTCGTTTTTTCTTTTAAGCACAAGCAAAAGTCATGTGGGAAATTCTACTTCAACACCAAGTGGAAGTGGAGGTAGTGGAAGTGGAAATCGAGCAGGAATAGCCCGTTCCCGAGCTAGAATAATGCGAGGAAGTTCAGCTATTCGTGGTGGAGGAACCGGAAGTGGTAGTGGAAGCAGTGGCAGAATTGGTCCTCCCGGTGTGATCATGGGTGGTAGCAGCAGCAGCACTTCTCGTCCCATCGTATCCGTGCCTGCTCCTTTCGTCCCAGATGATTTAATTGCTCAGGCTCAAGTAGTCTTGCAAGGAAAGAGCCGAAACATCATAATGCGAGAGCTACAACGTACGAATTTGGATGTAAATTTAGCAGTGAATAACTTGTTGTCACGAGACGATGAGGAAGGCGATGACGCTGAAGATGCGGCCGACAGTTACGTACCAGAAGATCTTATATCTCTGCTTGACGGTGGATTTAGTAACGAACACTCAGTCATCATCGACGCTGATTCCATGTTTTCAGAGGACATGTTCGGTTACGGAGGAATACGAAGTCGCAGTGGTTCTTCTCGCAGACTTGGCACCGACAGGGATGGCGAGCGATCAACAGAGCGAGACAGAGATAGGGACAGTTTTAGTCGATGGAGGGATCGCCAATATTACGGACCTCGGCGATGGTTAGAAACTGCTCTCAAGGATTCGTGGGAAAAAGATCCTGATAATAAGAAAAAAGAGCTGGCTTCTCAGAGTCCACTCTGGATATCTGAGGAATTAGAATGGTGGCACGAACGAAGTGGAGAACCAGCTCCTAAATTCGTACAAATCGCTGCTCTCTATAGTGAATTGATTGCCGTTTCCTCAACTGGACAATTGTACCAGTGGAAATGGGCAGACTCAGAGCCCTTTAAACATCCTGAAAACCCAAATGTACACCATCCTAAGACAATACCTTTAGCTCTTGCTGGTGAGAAGATAGTTAACATTTCTGGAACTGCAATTCGCTGCTCCGTCAGCACAGAAAGTGGCAAAGTAGCAACCTGGTTAGACGAACTTCTCGGACATGTGGCATCTCGTTTGGAACATCCAGCCCAAGCCTTCACAGAATTCACCCTGGATAAGATTGTCTCACTTCACACCTGTGCACTCTACACCGTCGCTAAACTCGAGAGTGGAGCGCTTTATTGGTGGGGAGTCTTGCCTTTTGCTCAACGCATGAAACTGTGGGAAAAGTACAAGGCTAAATCTCGAAAACACAGACCATCAACGATACTATCAACTGAAATCAGTTACGGAACCCACGTTTGTATGAAGAACAGTCCCATTTATCAACCTGGTGCTATAGGATTCTCCATCGCAAATGGGGTTCCGAAAGTAGGACAATTACTCTCAGCTGTGTGGAATTTGGATGCTATCTGCAGATTCAAAATTTTACCGCCTGGTACTTTACCTACTGCTGTTCCAGTCGAGAAAAGAGAGTCCAATGGAAATAACTCTAACAGTGGATCTAACACAAAAACAATCCACAAGGAAACAGCTGATCGATTGGACATGCCTCCTCCACCTTCACCAGCTTCCAGCACCTGTAGTGATACTGGAAGCATTACGACGAGTCACAAACGTCAGAAAAGAATGGCTCCAAAAAGTGACGGTGAACCAGATAGAAAGGACGAAGAGGATTGGCACTTGAAGGATGTCGTTTTTGTTGAGGACGTGAAAACAGTCCCCATTGGTAAAGTTATCAAAGTGGACGGTTGTTATGTAGCTGTGAAATTTTTCTCGAAGGATTCTAAGGAAAAGGAAAAGGAAAACAAAGAGAAGGACTTTAGTACTGCGGACTTTAAGGATTTGACTGCAGAAGAACTGATAAAACTTCTCGCCGACTGCAGACTCCTCAGAAAGGATGAATTGCAAGTCATTAAATCTTCAATGAACTCTCGTGCTCCAGATTGCTTTCAGAGAACTCCAAGGCGAGTTAACATTGCTGAGGGGTTAAATGAGAATCTTTTAACAATCGCCACTGATGGTCAAGGCATTCACGCGATATTGAAGAATGGATCAAAGCTCAGTTATGTCGTCTACAATCTAAGCACAGGTAGATACGTGCAAGATTGTTACATTCCATCAGACCTAAACTCCTTCCTAGGATTGCAACCACAGAATATCAGCTTAACGAGCGCTGGAGAAAACACAGAATGCTCCATGATACTTCGAGATGGTAATAATACCATCTATCCAATCGCAAAGGATTGTGCAGAGGCCATTCGGGATTCCAACTGGCTGGACTTGATTCCTGTACTCTGCATCGGTGCGTCAACCATTCCTCTACCGAATATTCCCTCAATGAATTTGAAAAACCAAGTTGCGGTAATTGCTCTTGCCTTCGACAATCTGCTCCTTATGCCTCGTATTCTTCGGTGTGACTATGATGGAGTTAAACAAGTCTTCGCTTCTTTGGAACAAGATCCCAAGAGCTGTCTGACTCAAATCCAAGCACTCCTAAGTGAACGCTGCGATGGTAATCGCAATATTCTCCACGCTTGTGTAAACATGTGTTCTCCGACATCGAATAAAGAAAATGATCAGGGAATCGAGAGAGACTTGGTCTCAAACGCTGTCGACGCTAGTTCTGCTCCAATTGAGGAGCCCATTCCAACGTTGAACTGGCCTCCAGAAGCCTTTGACAATACATCAGGAGAAGAAGATAGTTTGCTGAGCATTGGTACTGCCAGCTTATCTATGATGAATAAATCAGGATCTGCAGTCAACAATACATACATTATAGATTCTGTCGAGAGGCGAAATAACGCACTACTGATTTTGAAATATATGTGTGAGAATCCAGTCTTAGCACAGAATTTGAAAGACCTCCTATCTGCAAGAGATGCTCAAGGCCAGACGCCTTTAATGCTTGCGGTTTCTGGTCGTGCTTATCACGCTGCACTGATTTTACTCGAAACAATTCAAAGAGTCGGTAAAGATGGGAAGGATTGTTCATCTATGATTCTTCCAAGCGATGCCAACCCAGACTTGTCTCCTTTGTTTGTCACCTGCTGCAACGATACTTGCAGCTTCACCTGGACAGGAGCAGAACACATCAATCAAGACATCTTCGAGTGTAGAACTTGTGGCTTGACTGGATCATTGTGCTGTTGTACTGAATGCGCACGTGTCTGCCACAGAGGACATGACTGCAAATTGAAGAAAACTTCTCCAACAGCCTATTGCGACTGTTGGGAGAAATGCAAGTGTAAAGCTCTAATAGCTGGTCATCAGGGTGCTCGATATGACCTCCTCTGCCGATTGGTGACCAACACAGATTTGGCTACAAAGATTAATTCCAGAGGTGAAAGCATCCTCCTCTTTCTTGTACAAACTGTTGGAAGACAGTCGATAGAGCAACGCCAATTTAGAATAGCTCCCAGGCAACGATCAACGTCAGCGAGTCGCAAAACGCCATCAGCAGATGGCATTGGTGCTGATTCAGACATGCCTGATCATGATTTAGAACCACCCCGCTTCAGCAGAAGAGCACTAGAAAGATTGTTAAATGACTGGTCTGCTGTTCAGTGTATGATAATGTCAGGAGTACACGAAAATCCGAGCGATCAGTTATTTGGAGATCAAGGGACTGGTTGTCGCCAAAGTGGAACTGCTCTTCTTGATAAATTTACTCATACCCTCCTCGTCAAATGCAGTTCCGAGATGCTGGACACTTTGTTGACCACTCTTATTCGAGAATTGCAAAACGATTCAGTCCCAGGTCGCCAGGAAGAAGCAACGAACGTTGCTAGGCGTTTTGTTAGATCCGTGGCGAGGATATTTGTGATATTCACCATAGAGATGGCACCGAATACCACTAAGAGAAGAAGTACTTCAACAAAATCAACAACTTCTAGTACGACCCAAGCTTCACAACCCTTGCTGAAGTGTCGTAAGATCTTCCAGGCTCTAATTAAGTTGGCGGTTGAGGAATTGTGTGAAACTGCTGATTCTCTTATCGCTCCGGTTAGATTAGGAGTTTCAAGACCCACTGCTCCTTTCACTTTGACGAGCTCTGCAATAGAAGTGATTAATGGATCCGAAGAATTGTTTTCGATAGAGCCGCTGATTCCTCACAGTGGATTAAGTACACAGATTTTGGAAGCTGGTCTACCACAACAGGGAAATAATAACATTACTATTCCAAGAGATGTTTCTGCAATGGATGAAACTGAAGGTGGTGAGGAAGTTCCAATGGATATGGATGGTGACATTAGTGAACATGAAGAATCAGGGGTCTCTGGAGCAGTTAGTGGACAAGCGTTAGGGGAAGTGGATAATAATGTAGGTGGAGTTGGGGAAGAACAACCTGGAGATGGAGAGTCTGATGCAGAACTAGATCTTTTAGCTGAGGCTGAAACTGATTCTGATTCCGATGATAATCACAGTAATCAGGATGCTGCATCTGCACAAAGAAGTGTACAAACTGGAGCAACTGCTGGTTCTGATGGTGGAATGGGGTCTATTTTACTTTTCCCTGAAGAGGAATCTGGCGAATCGAGTCAGCAGGAAGATGATGAGAGTGAAGCTGGAGAAACCGACGAGCAGGATAATGAAGAATTCCAGATTGGAGATGAACAACTCGAACGCAGAAGGTATTACTTTAATTTATTTTCACAATCTGCAATTACATACCTACTGTATTTTCCAATCTTCAAAAAGAGATGTTACCAATTGTGTGCATGAATGTATCGAACTTAAAAACAATCTTCAGACTATTTTCCTTTTCAAAAATATTATTAAGACAGAGAATACGAATTTTACCGAATTTATTGAAATTATAGAAATATTAAAGGATTTAACGGTATTTCAAGGAATTTTAGGAAATTTATTCTGATTTTCAGAAATTTTAAGTATCAGTTACTGGGGTTTTATAGAATCTAAAGAAATTTAAAGGCTATCGAGATATCATGGGATTTTAAATAATTTACAAGGATTTAATGATATTTTGTGTAATTTTAAGTAATTTTAGAATCTTTGAAGGATTCTCTTTCAAGGTTTTTCACCAAGTTTTATTGAATTTTCAAATATTTTGAGGGATATTAAATAGTTATTTCAATCCCACATTTTTTTGGAAAAAATTATGAGATTGTAAAGGATTTTAAAGTAATTTTAAGGAATTTGACTGTACATTTTGTGGAATTTTAAGTAATTTGAGAAACTTTTAGACTTTCATTGAATGTTGAGGTATTTTAAGAGATTTAATGTGATTTCACGGAATCTTGAAAAATGTTAAGGAATTTAAAAGAGCTTTACGAAATTTATTGAGATTTTAGAAATATTGTGTGATTTCACGGTATGTCGAGGAATTTTATGAAATTTTCAGAGATTTTACAATATTTCATAGGATATTAAGTTATTTTAACGACTCCAGGCCATGTATGACTTACCCGATCCCTACCTTACTGAAATTTTTTCTCTGCAACGCTACGTCTACATTTATTGAGGTACTACATTGAAAATTTCTAAAATTGCAGCTAAAGCATTAAGGGCAAATACCAAACTATGACATCAGGAATTACCGATCAGACAATGTATTTCTTTTCCGCCTTCTTATTTTTAAACCAAGTAAAATTTCTCATAGAAAATTTGAGAGATGAAAGAAAATATATTAGCCGATCGCTGTCTGATCCCTTGGAGCTCGTATTTTGCATGAAAAATATATTTTCATAAATTTTGCATGTCCACTATAGCAGACCATATAGTCTTTGTAAATCCTGGTAAATCATCATGGTTTGCTATAGTGCACACTGGACATGGAAAATTAATGAAAGATATATTTTTCATGCAAAATACGAGCTCCAAAGTACCAGACAGCGGTCGGCTAGTATATTTTCTTTCATCTCTCAAATTTTCAACGAGATATTTTACTTAGTTTAAAAATAAGAAGGTGGAAAAGAAATATATATATTGTCCGGTCGGTAATTCGTGACGTCATAGTTTGGTATTTGCCCTTAAGGTACGTTTATCTAGTCCTAAATATTGACATTTATAAAAAAAAAAAATTTTCAAAAGAATTTTTTTCATTGTTACAAAAATTTAAGAACAGATAAACATACCTTAACATAGTTTCATTAATTATAGAAATTTTCAATTTCATATCTCAATAAATGTAGACTTAGCGTTACAAGGAAGAAAATGTCAATAAGGTTGGAATGTCTTACATGGCCTTAAGGGATTTAGGATATTTCATTTGATTTTCAGCAATTACAAGGGATTTCATGTGATTTTAAGTCAACTTATGGTGAGATTATATTGGATTTTCAAGAATTTTAAAGAATTTAACAAAATTTCATGGAATTTTGATTAATTTTAAGAGATATAATGAGACTTTATGAGATTTTAAAGTAGTTTTAATTAATTTTAAGGAATTTTACCAGATGTTGAAGGATGTTAAAGGGATTTGTCCATATTATATTGAATTTTAAGTAATTCTAAGGGATTTTACAATGTTTTATGAAATATTAAGTAATTTTAGAGACTTTCAATGGATCCAATAGGTTTTACAAAATTTGAGTAGATTTTCAGAAATTTTAAGAGATTTAATAAAAATTATGGGACTTGGAGTAATTTTAAGTGATTTTAAGAAGTATCAAGAGAATTTACGAAATTTAAAAGAATTTCACCAAATTCTGAAGGATAATAAAGGCATTTTAAGGATTTTTATAAAACTTATCAAGATTTCTGAAATTATAGAAAAAGAATTACCAGATTTTATATATCAAGAATTAAAAATTCTCAATTATTTTTACATTCTCTTTCAGAGAAGGTATTAAATTTGTGTAAAATTTGACCCTCCCAGTTTTTATCAAATGTCCACGTTTTGGGACCCCCTGAACTCGAGAAACATGTTTTTACGAATTGTAAATATATTTCTCTTTGTGTTTCAATAAATTTATCGTTTATCACAATCGAAGGTGGTGACTGAAGTTAGCTTTCAGATAAGTCTCGAAGCTCGAAGCCCACGCGTAGTAACACATGTTGGCCTATCACCGAAGAAATGCCGCCATTGGCCAATTTAATTTAATGTTGAATCGCGTGTCAATTTACAACCAATGGCAAAATGTCTCCAGCGCCATTTGCATTTATCTATCACTTTCTTCCCTAGGGCAGAAAACACGACTTTCGACCCGCTCAACAGGCATCGAAAGTCGAATTTTCGATAGAGGTGTAATGAAAAAAAAATTCATTGGGTTACCGAGATAGGGTGCATTTTAGTGAAGTCAATCGGTGAAAAAAATTGATTTTTCCGAGATACCTTCTCAAGAATGTATTTTATCCACAACATGATTATCGGTTTTGTCAGGGGACTCAATTACATTCAAAATGAGCGCTTATACGTTTAAAAATTTCAATAGCCACCACAATATAGCGTCTCAAAGTAGATTCTTTTTCATCATTTTTCACGAAAATCGTTGAAAATCAGTTTTTCAAAAATTTCTCATGTCTTAAGGGCATGTAAGACTTACCCGATCCCTACCTTACCGACATTTTTTTTGTCTGCAACGTTACGTCTCCATGTATAAAGATATCAAATTTAAAATTTATAAAATTAAAGAAAATATGCTAAGGTATGTTTGTCTGGTCTTAGCATATTTTCTTTAATTGTATAAATTTTAAATTTGATATCTTTATAAATGTAGAAGTAACGTTGCAGACAAAAAAATGTCGGTAAGGTAGGGATCGGGTAAGTCTTACATGCCCTTAAGGTGCTGAAAAAAAATCGAGTCAAAATCTTAGTTACCAGATTTTGGGTTACTTTTGGCTACTTGATGCGAATTTAGGCGATTAGTAGCCGAAGGCCAATCTGGCAACAGTCAACACTGTCTTAGATTCTAGTTTAAGTGGCTATTGAACATTTTTAATCGTTCAAGCACTCATTTTGATGGTAATTGAGTCCCCTGACAATACTCATGATCATATTATGGATAAAATACATTCCTGACAAGGTATCTCGGAACAGGATCTGCTAAGATTTTGTCTCAACGATTTTTGAGCACCTAAAATGTCCTAAAATGAAGGTCAAGTTCTTTGGCCAGCCATTTTGGATAAAAATTCAAAATGTTGGAGCATTTTGAAAATGTTTGAAACCACTTTTTTTTTTTTAATTTACAAATCCTATGCTCGGATGTTCGTAGTACTCAAAAAGTCGAATAATTTTTTCTAATGACTTTTTTGGATAAAAAAAAATTTGAAAGATGTAACATTTTAAAAATCCAAAAAAATGAAAGAAAATTTAAATTAGAAACCAAACAACACACGATATGAAAAACTACCTGTCAAGTTGTATCAACTTTTGTGCTCATTCAATGAGCACTTTGCTTCCTGTAAAGAAATATTATTCGCTTCCTCATAGAGGAAGCATTAAATATTCTTTGCATCAGCATTAAATTTTGATTATTTGAGAAGTTATATTCGAAAAATTCATTTTCGAAAATTACAATAAAGCACAACTTTCTTATTTTTCAATGAAATGCATTAATCTTATAGGTCAATCGATTCGCCTCGAAGCAAGGAATCTTTATTTTCGTTACATCAGCTTTCAATTTTTAATATTTGAGAAGTTATAATTGAAAAACTAATTTTTCAAAATTAAATAGAACCATAACTTTGTTATTTTTCAATGAAATACGATAATATTCTAGACCAATCGATTAGTCTCGATGCAAGGAACATTTATTTTCCTTACGTCAAGTCAAAATTTTGATTATTTGAAAAGTTATAGTCGAAAAATTAATTTTTGAAAATACAATTAACCATAACATCCTTATTTTTTAATGAAATGCATTAATCATATAGGTCAATCGATTCGTTTCGACTCAAGGAATCTTTATTTTCGTTACATCAGCTTTCAATTTTGAATATTTGAGAAGTTATAGTGGAAAAATGAATTTTACAAAAATTATAAATAATCATAACTTCCTTAATTTTGGGTTAAATGCATTAATCATACAGGTCAATCGATTCGTCTTGACAGAAGGAATCTTTAATTTCCTTACACGAGCTTTGAATTTTGATTATTTTAGAAATTATAGTCGAAAAATCAATTTAAAAAAAATTTTAAAAGTACATAAAACTTGTAAAATTAAATATTTTTTTAAACCCTTTTGATAGAATCAAGGCTTTATAGGGTGGAATAAGTGTGCCAAATTTCATAAATTTCTATACACACGTTCTAGAGATATGGTGGGAACAAAAAAAGGGGACACACACACACACACACACACACACACACATGACGCGGACAATTTTTCAGGACATCATATTAGATATATTGCCCTTGACATATGTTCGAAAAAACCTTTTTTGGGAAACTGAATTTTGTCACCACTATAAGGTTTGCTTTCCTCTATGAGGAAGCAAAAGTCTAAAGATGAAAAAAGTTTCTTTTTGACCATCCTATAGGATCGAAAATTAAAATTTTGAGTCAAATAACGCGAGATACAGAGAAAATGATAACAAACATAATTATTGGCCTTAAAAAAATCTACAAGTTCTCCTTTGGCCATTTTTTAATATAATGCATAAATATAATGAGTAGTTTTCGTTTTAATCATGAAAAATATTGTTAAACAGAGGCAAACGCGAAGTGCGAGGTTTAAATAAAATATCGAGCGCGAGTGCCCTGATGAGAATGTGCTCCTTAAGGTCGATAGAACCTTAAGTAAATTAGCTTTCTATTGCATTTCATGTCGTAGTACATAATTTAAATAACAACATATTTTTTCTGCTAGCAAAAGGTGTGCAAAAACGAAAAACTAATCGCGCGCTTATCATAATTGGTTGTCTTAGGTAAAATAATGTTTTTTTTTTGTTTTTTTGTTTCTTTTTTAGTGGAACAACTGGTAATTTACAACGAAATAATCTTGCGCCCGTTTCGATGCAATGGGCAATAAGAAATCGGGAATCAAGTACACGCACTGCCGGTTTGAGGGTGACCGGAGGAAACAATTTGGTTTTCATTGATCCTTCATCTCTCAGACGCTCGACAACGGCTTCTACTGTAGCTGCAGCACAGGAGCCCATAACAATGGGAACTACTGCGAGTTGTCTAGCTCGAGCCTTTGGAATTGTTATTAGGCAAATTGCTGATCTATTGACACTTATGCAAGATTATAAAATGAACGCACTTAATTTACCAAGACTCATGGAGATCACTTATCAAGATGCTGTCAACTTACAAGTACGTATTAATTTAATATTTGATATTTTTATTACAGGAGGGTGTATGTACAACATACTCTGTAATAACATACTTTACTAATTTTTGAATTTTACAGATGTATCTGGAAGGACATTTGAAACCAACTTGGGATTGGTTATTAACTGTTATGGATGCTACTGAGGCTCAGTTGCGATTTGGAGTTTCGTTAACTCGAAGTGCAGATCCAACTCATCCAGAACATCCTTTAAACAACGCCCCATCGCTTTCCAGTGGAAACTTTACGGGCATGTTCAATTCTGCAGCTCTGTCTTTGACTCTTCAAGGAAATTCAGGTCGGAATCAACGCAGTGCTATCACTACAAGCTCCAATATTTCTACCACTCAAGGTTCAACAAGACTCACAGTTGGTTTTACAGGCGTTGGTGATCCTCCTAGGAGCAGTAGGGAACGAGAAGGTTAGCATCGGTTTATTCAAAATTTAGAGAATTTAAAATTGATTTTTTGTGTTGCTTCATATTGAACCTCAGGTATTTGTGTTTAACCCAAATATGTATTGCCTGTATGTATTGAAATTTGTATTTCTTCATTTATTTTAGTGTAGTTAATGTAGACTAAAATTTGAAATTTTCACTTTGGCGTGTTCAATGAAAATGTTTTCATAGATTACAATTACATATCTGAGCAAACTTTTCTATTAGGTGCTGATGCTAATTTAGCGAGACGAGAGTTCTTATCGTATTGCTTATCGTTAATGCGAGCACACAATGGAGAACACAGGGACAGTTTACCGGTGCTGGACGTTTCTGCTTTACGACACGTAGCTTACGTCTTTGATGCTCTTGTTTATTACATGCGTTCGCTTTCCGAACCACTTTCGAGAGGAGAAGCTCAAAAAGATTCATCGTCATACTCCACTTGGAACGATCAGGTTAGAATATGATTAAATATTTAGATTTCTAATTACAGGGTGGCCACATGTCAGGCAAATTTCAGGGGAAAAAAATTGTCAAGAATGTCAGGGAAATGCGAGTAGTTGTTAGGGAAAATAGAAATTGAAATATATAGATTTTATAGTTTATAAAACTGTAAAACACATTTTTAGAAATTTCCCAAGAATTTCGAAGGATTATAAAGAATTTTCAGGAATTCTATGAAATTCTTTGGTCTTTTAATGATTTCAAGAGATTTTAAATAATTTTAAGAGATTTTGATGCACTTTAAGAGACATTAAAGTTTCTCGTGGAATTTTCAAGTATTTCAAGAGATTTTGTGGAATTTTTTAAGAAGCTTAAGAAATTTCAATTTTTTAAAAGTGATTTTAGGGGATTTGATTTAAATTTTAAAGAATCTCACAAGATTTTTATGGTTTCGAAAAGATTTTGTAGAACTTTTTGGAATCTCAAGAGCTTTTCAAGAATTTTAAGAGATCTTTATGTATTTTAAAAAGTTTTAAAGTTTTTCGTGGAATTGTAAATAATTTTAAGAAGCTTGTAAAAATTTTAAGAACTTTTGACATTTTAAAAATGATTTTAAGGAATTTAAATATTCCTCGTGGAATTAATAAAAAATTCCAAAAATTATTTTTAAATTTTCAAGGATTTTGTGAGGTTTTTGTTTCCAAGAATTTTTATTTACAGATTTTAATGTATTTTAGGGAATTTCAAAGTTCCTTATTGAATTTTAAAGTATTTCACGAGATTTTTATGATTCATAAAAGAGTTTGTGATATTTTATAGGATTTTAAATATTACAGTGAAATTTTAAGATGTTTCTAGGAATTTAAAAAGTTTTCAACGAATTTGAAGTGATTTAAAAATATTTGTAGTGACATTATTATACGAAATTTTTGAAAAATTTCAATAGTATTTTTACAGTAAATTTTTTCGCATTTTTAATACTTTTCTCTGAGGGAAATTTGTTTGAAAGTCAGGGAAATGAAAAAATGGAATCTTGTGGCCATCCTGAATTATGAATTTAAATATATCTAATATGGTAATATCTTATAAACTTATTTAAAACATTTTTATAATTTTAGGACGAGAATGATAATGAAGAAGGAGAGGAAGACACTCTGGCAGGAAATACAGCTATGGAGACGGACTCAGTGGATTATCCAGATCTACAAGTTCCAGTTGGCGGTGCAGGAAACAACAGTAATTCAGCTGGAAAAGGAAGAAAGCATCCCTTCTTACAAAGATCAGATTCAACTTTGTGCCTCGGTTGCCCACCAATTGATCCTTTCGATACAGTAATGAGTGAAGCTTTACCTTTAGCTGATCAGCCGCATTTGCTGCAGCCGCATTCGAGACGCGAAGATCTTTTTGGCGTTCCAAGACAGTCACCTGTATGTGGTGCAAGTGGTTCTAATCAAAATTCCCTAGAAGGTCTACCGACGCGACTCAGTCTTTCAACACGCAACGTCGATAATCAAAATGCTGTTGCAACCCCAACGTTCAGTCAAATAATTCAGGGACCTAGTTCTAGCACAATATCCGAAAATAGACGCAATTCCTTACAAGCTAGCGAACCTGGGTCTAGCAAATATTTGGTAATTATATGTATATATTGCTATTTTTAACTTTTTTACATATTAATTTATTATGTTGATCTTATTAGAAAAATAATCGTAAATTTTTCCAATACAGGATAAACCTAAAATATTAAATCCTTCCGGTGATGGACAATCGACAATTGTGTCTGAACAAATCGATAGGGCTCCAATTATTGTATCTCCCAATAGTCAAGGCGAAATTGGAACTGGAAAGAGCAAAGATATTTGCAAAAATGGTCGAAGTGTCATTGTCAGAGCAGGAACTATATCGGTAAATTTTTGGAACATTATTAATATAACGTTAGTCATTTTTGTACTTTTTAAATTTAGATAGAACTAGAATTGAAGCAGGAGAAAGCAAGCAGGATTGAATAAAATATAAATATGCATACTTTAAATATTGTTTTAAGCGTATATTTAATATTTATTATTTATATATTTAATATTTAATTTTGTCTGGTAACTGATAATTTTTCTAAAGCTGTTTTCGAGATTTTTTTCTACATTCTCAGGAATGGGGATATGAATCAGAAAATAATCAGGATGTGACCACATGTCAGGGAAGTCAGGGAAATGTCAGGGACATACGAGTAATTGTCAGGGAAAATAGAAATTAACATTTACGTTAACTATATTATTTTTGTCGTATTACATATATAACTTTTATAATTTATTTTTAAAATTTTAGAAACTATCCAAAAATTTCGAAAAATTATAAATAATTTCTAAATAATTAGTTGTATTTTAAAAGGACTTCATGAAATTTTAAGAGATTTTTAAGGAAATTGGGAATTTTGAAAAGTTTTTAAAAATTATAAAAGTTTTTTTTACGTATTTAAAAAGGGATTTAAAAGTTTTTCGTGGAATTCTAAAGGATTTTAAGAAGCTTATAAAAATTTCATCGAATTTTAAGATATTAAAAAATGTTTTTAGGAATTTCAAGAAATTTCAATGAATTTTAAGAGATCTTTTCAAAAGTTGTTGTATATTCGAGAGATATTTATGAATGTTAAATGTTGTGAAGTGATTTTATATTTCAAAAGATTTAAAGTGGTATTATACGAAATTTTTGAAAAATTTCAATAGTATTATTATTCAACATTTATACGTATTTTTAATACTATTCTGTCAGGGAAATTGAAAAATTGAATCGTGTGGCCACCCTGAATATGAACGAAAAAAAAGGTCTTAGCTCAAAATATGTAAGAAAAAAAATTTCTTTTTCTGAAACTCAGTTACCAGACTACTACCTCCTTGAGTGATTAAATATTTAAGATGAATTTTAAATTTGTACAGGATCCAAATGTAAATAAAGTTGGAGCACCAGAAGTTCTTGTGGTATCAACTATGGAGACTCAAAGTGCATCAGAAGAAGTAGATCCTGCAGCAACGAGTCACGAAATCTCTGCCCATGAGACAGTTGAAACAAGCCCAGTGGAATCAAGCAGAGTTGTATCAACAATTGGCTCGAATATTTCACACAACATTCTACTCGGACGCTGGAGGCTTTCTCTTGATTTGTTTGGCAGAGTATTCATGGAGGATGTTGGTTTGGAAGCTGGCTCTGTTGTTTCAGAATTAGGAGGCTTTCCTGTGAAGGAATCCAAATTCCGTAGAGATATGGAAAAGCTTAGAAATTCACAACAAAAAGACATCACACTGTCAAAGGCAATTACAATTTCATTATAATTAAATCCTAAGATGTTCAATTATGCGGAGAACTAAACTTAATAAAAAGATTTTATTTTTTACAGGTTGAGCGCGACAGAACACAGTTACTTCTGCAAACGATGAAAGAACTGAATACACAGTATAATCTCTACAACAGAAGAGCTACTAACACGCCACCTTTAGCAGTAAGTCGTGTTAAAGTAACTTTTAAGGATGAGCCAGGTGAAGGTTCTGGAGTAGCTAGAAGTTTTTACACGGCGATTGCAGAGGTTCGTAAAGATTAAAATTAATGCAGCACCTTGGAATTAAGAGAATTTTAGGATAGAAAGTTTTGAATAATACAATTTGTTTGTTGCTTTTTAGGCGTTACTGGCAAATGAAAAACTTCCTAATCTTGAAGCTGCGCAAGTTGGATTGAAATATACACAATATACCGTTCAGCAAAAATTGAAGAGTAGAGATCGCGATCATAACCTTAGAAGACAAGTAAATTTGCATATTTTCAATACTTTTTTTAAAACTTGGTAAAATTAATTGTATCATAGTTAGTCATTTTGAATTATTTATTTTATAGAATTCAAGATCTTCTGGAAAGTGTAGAGAAACAAGAAGACTATCATTCGATGCACGATCGTTCCATCCATCCAGTGCAGTTGAAGGTACAAGTGGATCCAGCACTGGTGGTTCATCTGCAAATTCTCACTCGGCAGCCGGAAGTCACTTGAACAATGATCACCTTACGATGCATCAGCAACAATTAGGAGATAGGCTCTATCCTAAGGTAATCTTATTAAACTAAATATTAAAAAAACATTTTTTTTTCTTAATAAAAAACAAGCTCTTTTAAGTAAGAATCGTCTTCTAAATGAATATTTATTTATTTTTACAGGTTCATGCGTTGAGACCTACACTTGCAGAAAAAATAACGGGGATGTTGCTTGAGCTCTCTCCGGCGCAACTATTAATGTTACTCGCGTCGGAGGATGCTCTTAAGCAAAAAGTTGACGAAGCATTTGATTTGATTCACAGTCACAATCAAGATTTAGCGAGCGAAGCTCTTTTGGATCTTGATGTTTTTAGTTTAACTGAACGCTGTGGAAGTAGTAAAAAGAAAAGCATGGATGGTATGTTCTTAGACGATTCAGAGGATAACGCGCCTCTATTTTATTCCCCTGGAAAAAGGGGATTTTACACTCCCAGGCAAGGCCGAGCAACCTACGAGCGATTGAACGCATTCAGAAATGTAGGAAGGTACGTGAAATTTGAAAAATTGAAACAATTTATTCAATTATTAATATAAAAATTAAGTATGTACTAATTTCAATGAATATTTTTTAATTACAGACTCATTGGATTATGTCTTTTACAAAATGAATTGTGTCCAATATTCCTAAATCGACACGTAATAAAATATATACTAGCCAGACCTATACGGTTCCATGACCTTGCATTTTTTGACTGCGTCATTTTTGAAAGTCTAAGACAATTAGTAATTGACGCGGAAACTAAGGACAGTAACAGTTTATTCTCAGCGCTAGACCTTACATTCAGGTACGTTCAATTTTATGCGATTTTTCGTCTCTTTTACCAGGGTGGCCGCATGTCAGGAAAATTTCAGGGAAATGCGACTAGTTGTCAGGAAAAATAGAAATTGACATTTATGTTAACTATTTTATTTTTGTCGTATTACGTGTATAACTTTTATAACTTATTTAATAAATTTTAGAAACTATCCAAAAATTTCGAAGGATTATAAATAATTTCCAGGTATTCTCTGATATTCTCTAGGTTTCCAATGATTTCAAGACATTTTCAATAATTTTAAAGGATTTTAAGAGGTTTTTAGGAATTTTAAATGATTACAAGAGATTTGTATAATATTTAAAAGATTTAGTTGCATTTTAAAAGGACTTGATGCAATTTTAAGAGATTTTTAAGGAAGTTTCGGGAATTCAAAGAATTATAACAAATTTTATAGTTCCTTGAAAAATTTAAAATTTAAACATTTTTTATATATTTTAAGGGATTTAAAAGTTTTTCATGGAATTATAAAGGATTTTAAGAGATTTTAAGAAATTATAAATATTCTCGTATAATTTAAAAGGATTTTAAAAGGCATGTAAGAATTTTAATAAATTTTCAATTATTTTAAAGTGATTTAAAAAAATTTTAATTTTCCTCATGGAATTTAAAAGTATTTCACAAAAGATTTTGTAGAAGTTTAAGGGATTTCAAAAGGCTTTCAAGAATTCTAAGAAATCCTTATATATTTTAAGGGATTTTAAAGTTTTTCATAGAATTCTGAAGTATTTTAAGAAGCTGGTAAAAACATTGTAAGCGATTTTTTTTAGAGATTTTAATGATTTACTTTAGGGTATTTTAAAGAATTTCACGAGATTTTTATGATTTGTAAACGATTTTGTAAAATAGTTGTAAAGGATTTAAATATTTTAGAAGAATTTAAAAATATTTAAAGTGTTATTATACAAAATTTTTGAAAAATTTCAATAGTATTATTATTGAAAATTTTTTACGCATTTTTAATTCTTTTCTGTCAGGGAAATTTTTTTAAAAGTCAGGGAAAAGTCAGGGAAATTGAAAAATTGAATCTTGTGGCCACCCTGTTATACCTATTGCTATTACTCACACTTTTTTCTCCTCTTTGTGAAAAACAAAATTGAATTTGATTATTAATTGGATTTTTTTCCCAGTATTGATCTGTGCCCAGAGGAGGGAGGGGGTTCTATCGAGTTGGTAACTAATGGCAGGGACATTGAAGTAACGGCAAGTAACGTCTATGATTATGTACGTAAATATGCGGAAATACGTATGCTTAAAGTGCAGGAAAAAGCACTCGAAGCGATGAGGGAAGGCGTCTTTGATGTTCTTCCAGAAGGGGCTTTAGATGGCTTAACTTCTGAAGATTTAAGACTTCTCTTGAATGGAGTTGGTGATATTAATGTATCTGTCTTAATATCTTACACTTCCTTCAACGACGAATCTGGAGAGTCTACTGAGCGTCTTGTCAAATTCAAACGGTGGCTTTGGTCTATTGTTGAAAAAATGTCACATGTTGAACGTCAGGATTTGGTTAGTATTTTTGAAAATTTAGAACTGATAGACATTCAACTTTATTAATTAATTAATCAGATTAATTTTAATTAATTTTCCTTTAAATAAAATTCCAGGTATACTTTTGGACTGGATCTCCTGCTTTACCAGCAAGTGAGGATGGTTTTCAACCAATGCCAAGTGTGACAATTCGCCCCGCTGATGATGCCCATTTACCAACCGCAAACACTTGCATCTCCCGACTCTACGTTCCATTGTACAGCTCACGTCACGTGCTACGCCACAAACTATTACTCGCTATAAAGACAAAGAACTTTGGATTCGTATGAACATGGTTCACAGTACACTTACGAAGTCCTTTAAGAAAACCACATTAATTATTATATCATATATATAAAAAAAGCAAAATAAGTTGTTATTTTTTCTTTTGCTCCTAGAAAAATTTATAACATTTATAAATTTGTAAGGTGTAATTATGATATATCATTTTCCCAATCAAGAGAATAATTGGTCTTCGTCTTGATAAGGTTTTACGTTAATGTATGTCATATTTAGCCTTTATAGTGACGAATAAAACTTTCTCAACTATTATACTTCTGCGAACAGTCGAGTGTGTCTACATTTCATCAAAAGGAAACGGGACTTGGTTTTAAACGATTTTAAGTAAACTTTGTAAATGTTCAAACATCGATCCAAAATCTCAAGTCTGGAATGTCGATTCACAACTGAAACTGTAGGAGATTAATAACTGACAAGGACAGTTGTTATATATTAGAAACAATAATAAAAAAAAGAAAATTAATAAAAACAAAAACTATGTTTTTCTCTTAATTGAGTATGATTTCACAGTTAAAAAAAAATAAATAAAATAAAAATGCCGGATCAGTGGGTAGTTTGTTTTTGTCTAATTTAATCTTACAATTTCTAAAATCAGGGTTGCCACAAGATTCAATTTTTCAATTTCCCTGACATATTCCTGACTTTCAGATAAATTTCCTTGACAAAAAATTATTAAAAATACGTATAAATGTTGAATAATAATACTATTGAAATTTTTCCAAAATTTCGTATAATACCACTTTAAATTTTTTGAAATATAAAATCACTTCACAACATTTAACATTCGTAAATATCTCTCGAATATACAACAACTTTTGAAAACATCTCTTAAAATTCATTGAAATTTCTTGGAATATTCCTAAAAACATCTTAAAATTCGACGAAATCCCTTCAATTTTCATTAATCTTTTTTAAATTTCTCAAAATCCTTTGAAATACTTTAAGGGGGTCGTCTCATGTGACAAGCGTTTTTTTTTACACTTTTTTATGAATTTTTTGTGAAGGCCAAATTGTCTGGTTATTTGGGGGTATATTTACGAACTATTCAACAGTAATTATCAATTTTTTTACGTTAAAATGTATAGTCAAATCGACTGTAGACATCTGGATTGACATCCGCGTCAAAAAAAAGTTGGAGACTGGTCAACACGATTCCAGCTGTTCTATTGATCTGAAATTAACAAATCACCGACCGTTTTAATTGGTAGATCTGTGGCTATCGTGTGAACCAGAATTGTGTCAAAATTTAGAATATTTTTTTTTGTGGGCTGTCAAACAAAAACACGATTCTCGTAATATATTTTTCTGTTATTGTTTTAATAAAAAAAAAAATTAAGTATAGATATCACAATAATTCTGGTTCACACGGAAACTATATAGATGTCCTGAGTATACCATATAAATTGGAGCCTAATCAGTCAATTACTTTTTGAGATATCGTGTTGACCGATGTGAAAAATGATGTTTTGAGAAAAACGCGTTTGAAAGTTTGGGTATGATTGAAATAAAAATCTTTTCCACTTCATAACGAATCCAAATTGCCAAAAATCCTTTCACACACACATTCTAGATGTGTTTAGGAAGTGATTTGTGCAAAAAAAAAGATCGATTTTTTTTATCCCATCACATGAGACGCCCTCCTTAAATTCTAAAAAAACTTGAAAATCTTTTAAAATTTAAATTCTTTAAAATCACTTTAAAATAATTAAAATTTCTTAAAGTTCTGTCATGCCTTTTAAAATCCTTTATAATTCCATGAAAAACTTTTAAATCCCTTAAAATACGTAAAAAAAAACCTTTAAGATTTTTGAAAACTTTTCAAAATTCCCTAAAATTCCACAAAATTTTTAGAAAATCATAAAAATCTCGTGAAATCCTTTAAAATTTCTCAAGGAACTTTAAAATTCCTTTAAATTCTTTGAATTTTTTAAACTTCCTAAAAAATCTCTTAAAATTTCATTAAGTCCTTTTAAAATTCAATTAAATCTTTTAAAATATTATATAAATGTCTTGTAATCACTTAAAATTCGTAAAAACTTCTTAAAATCCTATAAAGTTATTGAAAATGTCTCGAAATCTTTGGATAGTTTCTAAAATTTGTTAAATAAATTATAAAAGTTATATATATATATACACTCGAATCTCCCAATAACGACGAAATTCAGACCAGACGCTTTCCCAATAACGACGAAATTTCTTTTCTCAAATGGCACACCAATTGCGCATGCGTATTGTGTATAATATAATATTTTTTAGCATTTCAAATTGCGCGCTAATAGAAACCAATCAGATCCCGGAGCGCAACGCATGCGAAGTGGTATCAAGTGAGACTTTAGATTCATGCAGGTCGTTATTTAGAAAGGAATGCGGTCGTTATTGGGAGATTGTCGTTATTGGAAGATTCGAATGTATATATATATAACAACTACTCACATTTCCCTGTAAACTTTATGTGCAGTGGAATTTAATCCGAAAAAGACAAGAAGTACGATTAAAAAGTTCTTTTTATTAGGCGTGTACCAGACGTAACAGAAGACGTAGATTAGGTTTGCAAAACGAGGCGCACCTTTGAAGTGAAAGCACGAGGATTAATTTGTCGTTTCTTATGTTACGCACCACCGTAAAGAAATAGTACAGCGCAAAGTATAGCGAAGTACGAAAAGCGATTAGATTTCAAGTAAATGCACAACTGTTAAAAAGGCATTTTCAGGCCGCTTAATTTCGTTTACAAAGAGAAAATCGATTCTTTGTAAATGTGTTGTCACTTTGATATAGAAAATCAAATAGACGACGACGACGACGATGACGACGACGATGACGACGACGACGACGACGACGACGATACAAGGAATTTGCCGATAAAACACAAGAAAGCCTGGTTAGCTGCTGCCTACTGTGTAGCGTTAGTTCTTTTTTTTTCTTTCGTCGAACTCAAAAAAAAAAAAAAAAAAAAAAAAAAAAAAAAAAAAAAAAGAAAGAAGAAAGACCAACTCTAAACAAAAAAAAAAACATAATTTCAATGCCGTTTCACTTCCAAGTCGCTTAAAATATAGCGTCTTTTCAAAAAGAGAATTTTTGAATTTACAGCAGTTTAAATATGTATTTCCTAAATGTAAAACTGAAATAGTAAAAAATAATCTATTATCTTTAATTTACTTAAAAAAAATACTAATGCTAATATATATAATATATATAATAAATCTCATTATTTATAAATTTCTAAAAATCGTAGAGTTATATATACAATAATTATATTATCCGTTATGTACTTGACAAAGTATCGATAGAAACTTATGTACAATGGGTTAACTATTGACCACTGCCAGTACTGTTTATGGATAATTTCGTGGTCACTTGACTGAGCTGAGCCAAGGTTTCTGGCGTTGCATGAGCCTTCAGAATCGAATTTTCAGCCTCCAATTGGTTAATGCGATCCATCAGCTCTGCTATCTTTTCCTTTAGCACTTCAACTTCCTCTCTCACGGCAAACATTAAATGACTCTTCACCAAATCCTTAAATAAAATTTTTCTTTTTTATTCCACTCATAACTTTTTCTATCAGTGTTATGCAAAAAATATTTAAACAAGGAAATACGTGAAATTCAAAAACGAAAAACAATTAAATACTCACCATAGCTTGCTCAATTTTGTTGTCAATAGCTACGGCACTTGTTCCCGACATACTGAAAATGAGAAAACATTTTATTATAAAATTGATTCAAATTATTATATTACGTATTTATCTTTGAAATCACTACCGTCGTTTAAATTCATGACCTCTGAGCATTCTAAAAGAAAGTTGAAAAGTTTACCAGAGTCGCGAGAGAAAACTATGAATAAAAACATTGAAAAGTCTTTCAAAATTCAAGGGGTAATAATAGAAAACAAAAAGATACTATACAATACAAGAAACGCGGATATGTAGTCGGAATATTTTAAGACTTTAAACAGAGTTCACTCTTCCTCTTGGGTTGTTTATTACTAATAAAATACTAGTTGCTCACTGCTTTTCATAAAGCGCACGTCAATTGATAAGACGTAACAGTTCAAACTATATTTACATGACTGAGTGTTTGTTTAAAAATCGACATTGACTTAAAATTTGAATAAAGTTGACTAACTCTTTATTTACTATTTTACAAATTACTTATAGTCTTTTTAATACAAAGGAAATAAATGTGTTGCTTCTTAATGTGAATTGATATAATTATTACAAAAAAAAAAAAAAAAAAAAAAAAAAAAATGTGTTCAATTTTCTCTAAATTTCTCAGAAAACTAAAAATTGAGAATTACTGAAAAAGTTCTTGTCAAGAAATTTAGTAACGACTTCTCTATCAAAATAAATATGTTTTTTTCGATGGATCATTTTATAAATTATTTTTTTCTTAAAACTATACTATCAAAAATTGAATTTTTTTATGAATTTTTATGTGAAAAAGATAAAATTTTGAAATATTTTTTTCTTTGCATTTTTTCATTATGAAAAAAATATTTAAAAAGCAAAAAAAAACTATTGGGTCTTACAGAAGAGACCTTAAACTATAAGTTTGGTAGGAATTTGAAGTCGATATTGTATTAAATAGGAGAATAGTTATGGTTTTTTCACGTGGGGTCCATCTGACCCCTTATGACCAACACGTTATTATTCGGAAGTGTGACCATAACGGGTTAAATAAATGAAAACTCAAAATTTACTGCGATCATAGGAACACTAATTTTTAAATAAAATTTCCGATTATTTTCCGGCTACGCGGTCAAACAGCCTCACAGTGGGCAAAAAGTCACTTTTTTGGTTCAAAATATGATTCCCCCTGAACCCGTGGACCGATTTGAATGTTTTTTTTTTTTAAAAAGCTGATAAAATTCAGTCTCCATTTTTTTATAAATAAACAAATGTATGCGAAAAAATGACAATTTTTTTTTGGCTTTTTGGAAATTGAGTGAAAAGTTTTGAAATCAACTTAGTTTGATAGTGCAACATTACTAGAAGATTATCCAAAAGCAAGCATACACCAAAACAATTTTTTAATAAACAATAAATTGTTTAAAATTTAATATTCGCAATTTTAATTATTTTCATATTATTTTTCCTCCTATTGTAAGTAATTCGTCGCATAACATCATTGTAATGGAAAAAGTTCGAATCTGAATAATAATTAACAATAAACAAATTTAATTAACAAATGTACACTTTGGGTGTTTTTTGAAGAAAAATAGCTTTTTTTAGTGTCTAAATTAGCTAACAATAACAATAATTTTCCCAATTGTTATAAAGAAATTTTATAACAAATAACAAAAAGAACAGAAAAAGTACATTTTGATACTAGTGCGCGAATGTGATTTTAGCCTTGTGTAAACGTTTGCGCATGAGCGAAGCGAGTGTGAAAAGGTCACACAAGTATAAAATCACTTTCTCGCACATGTATCGATACGTATTTTTTGACACGACGTGTTCGAAGCTTGATTTAGCATACGCTTATTTGACCCAGCGTGTGCGAAATCGAATTTAGCGCACGGAGTGTCAAAAAAAGTTTTTTGTTAGTTTTAATTTCGTAAAAACTTTTGAAATTCTCTTAATTTTTTAGTATAACGATACTAAAAGATAATTCAATAGTGAAAATTATACAAAAAAATATTTGTATAAACAGATTATCTCTTAGAAGTTGATTTTCTCACATTTCCTTAATTTTAATATTATTTTTAAAAATCTTGTGACTAATCCATAATATATAAACCCAAAGAGCGATGAATGATTGAGTAACCGAAATGCTTGACCCCTTCCCGATGAGATAGAAGGTTGGGGTTTTTTTGCAATCGGTTCTACGATAGCAGTTATTCCAACCGAACAATTGTCAAAATCGTCAATTTCCCACTCCTTCATCCTTAAATCACCAGATTTTATGGTGAAGGTCTCCGATCTCGATCACAATAGGGAAAAATGTCTTCTTTTCAACCCCAACTAATAAAATCGGCAAGAGATTAATAAAAAGAAAAAAAGTAAAAAAAAATTATGGCAATTTTTTTTCAATTAACCTATTGACTAATTTTAACGAATTGAAAAAAATTGTTTAATTTAAAATGTATCAGAAGCTTTTTCAAGTTAATAAAATTTCGAATTGAAATGTATTTCAAATCAAATTTGTTTCTTAAATGGTTTTAAAGATTTCCGCTACCTTCTCGAGGTGAAACTGGACAACGGATAATTGAAAGATATTTCACGGTAAACAGTAGAGGCCGCGTAGTGTCCCCCGAAAAGGTGAGTTCATCTTATAACTTTATTATGTTGAAGAAATTACTTTCACAAGTGTGGATTCTTGCTTTTGGATAATTTCCTAATAATCATTAAAGCATTATCAAACTAAGTTGATTTCAAAACTTTTCATTCAATTTCCAAGAATCCAGAGGGCTAAACTCAGAAAATTGTCATTTTTTCGCATAGATTTTTTTATTTATAAAAAAAATGGAGACCTTTTTCAAAAATCAGTCTGGAGAATTCTCTTCTGAATTTTATCAGCTTTAAAAAAAAAAAAAAAAACATTCAAATCGGTCCACAGGTTCAGCCGGAATCGTATTTTGAAGAAAAAAAATGACTCCTCATTGTGCACCACCCTGGAATTTTGTTTATACCTTTCATTATCTTCGAGAGGTTGCTGTTCATCGGCATTTTGAGTGACTTCAGCGAGAGACTCGAGAAGGGCCGCATCAGTCGGCTGTGCACCAGGTACAACCTGAATGCCAGACATGGAGTCCTGCTCCTGATCAGATTGGTGGAACGTCATGTTTCCTTGCTGAATACCACCGATTGCACCGACCGGCACGTTTTGGCAATTGGCTTGGACCTGCGTCATCTGCACTTGAGCATTGCTGCTACTTTGTTGAGATTGCATCTGGGCAGGATTGATTACTTGGGTCTGAATCGCTGCTCCAGGGACGTGAATTGTTGACTGTGGCTGTGAGCCCGATTGAGGAACTTGGTGAATATTTGGAATGCCCTGCATTCCTTGCATGGCGTTGGTCATTGGCTCGGAGATTTGTGTCATTTGGGTAATTTGTTGCTGCTGGGGATGTTGATTTTGTTGTGGAAGCTGAACTTGTTGCGGATGTTGCATTTGCTGAGGATGCTGTGGTTGATGTTGAGTTTGCTGATGCTGCGTTTGCTGCATATGCTGTTGAGGATGTTGTTGTTGAGGATGCTGCTGTTGGGGATGTTGCGTTTGTTGTTGATGCTGCGTTTGCTGTTGATGCTGCGCTTGTTGGGTATGTTGTGTTTGCTGGGGATGCTGTGTTTGTTGAGGATGTTGCGTCTGCTGGGGATGTTGACCTTGCTGAGGATGTTGAGCTTGTTGAGGATGATGAACTTGCTGTGGATGTTGGACTTGCTGTGGATGTTGAATTTGCTGAGGATGCTGTACTTGTTGAGGATGCTGGACTTGCTGTGGATGCTGAACTTGTTGGGGGTGTTGGACTTGTTGGGGATGCTGGACTTGCTGTGGATGTTGCATTTGTTGAGGATGCTGAACTTGCTGCGGATGTTGGACTTGTGGATGCTGGGATTGATGCTGCTGAGGATGTTGAGGCTGTTGAGGATGATGCGTTTGCTGGGAATGATGGGAGATGAGTATGTTAGGTGGCTGAGAGTTTGATAATGAAGACTGCTGCACCAAAGTGGGCTGACAGACATTTTGCGACGATAAGTTCTGTCCCTGGGAATTAACATAGGCATCCTCTATCGAGTGCCCTATATTCGTTTGAGTAGGCACACCGTTACTGGTTGTCTGGGTAAGAATGGAAATGGAGCCTTGTGGCATGCTTTGAGGCATATTCTGCGGATGGCCAAGGTTGTTCGGAAGATTCGACTGTAAATTAGCGGGCAGCGTTGATCCCTGTCCACCTGGTTGTTGTTGTTGTTGTTGCTGTTGTTGTTGTTGTTGTTGTTGTTGTTGAGAGGCTAAATTTGAAGACTGAAAGTATTGAGGCACCTGTGTCTGTGATTGAACTTGTACCGGGTTGTGTTGCATATTCTGCGCCATCGAGTTGCCTACGGTGTAGCTTGCACCAGGTATCGTCCCAACTCCAGTATTCATTCCCATCATGCCGTGAAGCTCCTGATGGGTCACATGGCCGTTCAAATCCAAACTCCTGCCTAAAATTTAAAATTATATTTCGTAAAAATTCCTTTGTTGAACAACGTGAAAAAGAAATAAAATCCTATCTTAAAAAAGAGATGTTACCAATATATCGAACACATTGTTGTCGAAAACAGGATTGGTTTAGAAACTACGCGAATATGTGTGTGAATTTTAAAAATATCTTCAGATTATTTTCGTTGTTCAAACGATTACTAATAAAAAGGTTATATAAAGCAAAAAAATATTTCAAGATATATCTTGATATCCATGATCAGTTACCATTAGAATTGTGAGATTTTATGGGATGTTAAAGTAATTTTAAGAGATGTGACTATATATTTTGTGGAATTTTAAGTAATTTGAGAAACTTTTAAGAGATTTTTAGCATTTTACAAAATTTCAATGGATTTTAAGGTATTTTAATACATTTAATGCGATTTCATGGTATCTTGAATAATTTTAAGGAATTTAAAAGGTTTATTTCGAATTTTATTCAGACTTTTAAAAATATTAATTGATTTCACAGAAATTTTAAGTAATTTTCAAAGATTTTACGATATTTCATAGGATATTAAGGGGTTAGTACCAGTTTTCAGCTTTTTTTAAGAATTTTTTTTATCAAATTAAATTTTATATTACAGATCCTAACTTTCACACATGATTATAGATATAAAACACTATTACAAATTTTTTTTTTTTTAATAATAATAAATCTGGCTGGTATGGCTGCTGGAAGTTACACATTTTAAAAACTGGCGTGCATAACTCAGAAAAAACTATTAGACCGATCTGGCTGAAATTTGGATATGTTATTCTACACATATGTCGCTATCGCATGAACCAAAATAATTGAAATCCGAAAAAAGAAATACAAAATGGCCGACTTGCAAATTTTTCTCCTTTGTTTTAACCGCAAATTGTTTAAAACTAGCTGTGAATTCGATCTCGGGTATTCCATTTAACTATATTTATGTTTTTTTGTGCTCATTTTTGAGCACTTTGCTTCCTCATAGAGGAAGTATTAACGATATAATCGTAATTTTCTTAAAATTCAATAAAACTCATTAATCATACAGGTCAATCGATTTGCTTTGACACAAGGAATCTTTCTTTCCTTTACATAGGTTTGAATTTTCATTATTTGAAATGTTATAATCAAAAAATCAATTTTACAAAAATTCAAAACCTACATAAAAATTTTAAAATTCAATGTTTTGAAAAATCCTTTGGCACGTTTTGAGATATAACAATTTATCTACAACTGTCTTCAAGTTAATAGGGCAAAAAAAATAGCGACATCCATCCATCACATAGGGCCGGTTTACACCGTCGAGTGTAAGTATAGTTACGCGCGCGTAGAACTTATAAAATTCATTTGTTTTTTTTTTATTTAATCTCTTGGGTTATGTTTTTCTCTTTTTTGCTTGAATGACAACCCTTTTTTTTTTGTTCTTTTCGAGGCGCAAGATTCGCTCCTTCCAACCAGCTCAAACACACAAACACACATCCATTTTCAACTATAAGTATCTTCTAAAATACTTTATTCACGAAAAAATGGTTTAGACAAAAGTTGACCAGGATCGAGAGAGCTATTTAACTGTACCATCCATTTTGACCTTGAGTTCAATTTTCAAGGTCATTTGTTTCAAACACGTGCCAAATGCACGTTCGGCGCGTTCGAGATGCTTACGACGTTGTTTTACGTTTTGCGATCTGTTCTCGATATTTATGAGGAAAATAACGATTAACCCAAAAATTCTACATATATTTATAAGAATTTGTACTTTTTAGAAAATCAATTTTTCAAAAATATTCTTTGGTATTAACCCCTTAAGTTATTTTAACGACTTGGAATTTCAAGGTATTTCCTAAAATTTTTAAATTTTAACGAAATTTAAAGGAATTTCAGCAGATGTTGAAGGATGTTGAGGGCATTTTAAGATATTGTATGGAGTATTAGGTAAGTTTAAAGACTTTTAAGGGATATTAAATTATTTTATGGACTTTCAAGGGATTTTACGAGAATTCATTGGACTGCCAGGAATTTTAAGAGATTTTCATGATATTTCTGGGATTTTAAATAATTTTAAGAAGTCTTACGAGATTTTATAGGATATTAAGTAATTTTAAGGATTTTGAAGGATATTGAAGGGATTTTAAATAATTTTACGAAACTTATGGAGATTTCTGAAATTTTTTAAGGGATTACAAGTTTCTATATTTCAAGAATGATGAATTTCTCAATTTTTTTGTATAATAGCAAAAGATGTGCAAAAACGAGAAATTAATCGCATGCGGATCATAATTGCTAGTATCGATAATATTGAGAGTATATGTCAATGAAATGGTCAAAGGGAGAGTTGCCATAAAAATTTTAGAAAGTTTGCAGTTTGCATCTTCATTATCAACGCCTCTGCTTTCTGTCCATCTGCTAAACCCTCTTTATTTAGCAATGGATAGATTTAGGACATCATTGAGAAAATCAGTAAGCTAAGGTTCACTATTGTGCTCGAAGAATTTTTCCCATGGCGAAGCCCTCAATTTCATTTATCTATTCCAGAATTCAGGTTCTAGGAACTTGTCTACCTGCACATTTAGCATGGAATGCAGCTTTCACAGAAAAATACAATACAATAATAATAATATCAATACTTTTTTCAATATTTAATTAAACATTGCAATACTAAGATATTTTAGTAAGCAAAGATTTATTTTAATTTATGACTTTCATTCTAAATATCCTGTAATACAGTAGTGTAAAATATTACAAATTTTTTTTTTTTTATAATAGAAAAAATAATAATAAAAGATAGTATCTATTGGGTTAAGGTTTCCGACGTCTAGTCAGACGATCGTTTTTCATTTTTTTTTCTTTTTACATTTATTTGAATAAAAGAAATTACTTTAATGAATTTCAGGGGATTTCATAGAGATTTTAAGTGTTTTTAGGGAATTTCAAGTTATTTTAAGGAATTTCACTTTATTTTAAACAACTTCAGGAAATTTTAAGCAGGAATTCAAAAGATTTTAAGGGACATTATGGGATTAAACAAATTAAAAAATATTTTTTTTTAAACTTTATAGGATTTCCCGGAATTTTTATACTGTTAGATAAAAGATATTTTAAATGAATTTCGAGAGACTTGGACATTTTCTTAAAGAAATTTTACGTGTTGTTGTGGAGCTAAAGGGATTTAAACAACTTTTTAGAAATTACAAAGGATTTTGTGGAATTGAAAAGTATTGTTCTTGAAATTTTCAGTAATTTTAAAGCAATTTAGTTTCGCTATCTTTATGCTCGCAAAAAATATTTATTTTTTCGAGCGTAAAGTTGGGGAAAATAAATTTGCTCTTACGATAAATACAATATGCCTTTAAGGGCATGTGATACTTTACCATAAGAGCAATTTAGTTTACCCAATTATACATTCATAATAATAAATATTTTTAGCTAATAAGAGTCAACAAACCTTCGTGTACATGAGAGGAAGGTTTATTGACTTTTATTCGCTAAAAATATTTATTATTATGAATATATAATTGGGTACACTAAATTGCTCTTATGGTAAAGTATCACATGCCCTTAAAGAATTTTATCAGATTTTAAGTGACTTCACGGGATTTTCAGAGATTTCAAGCAATTTTTAATGATGAATTTCTAAAGAATTCAAGAGATTTTAGCTCTTAACGGCAAAGCCTAGAACTCGTTGAATAAAAATTATGAAAAAATGCAGGATTTAAACAGTAAAATTTAATTTAAATTACTTTAAAATTTCAAGATTTTTGCAATAATTTTTTTTTTAATTTTATAATTTTCTCGGTTTCTATTCAATTTATGATAATTTATAACCACCTTACGAGATGCGGAATAATACGGTTATCAGCGGATTCTTTTAAATCGTCTTTAAATGGCTTAAAAACCTTTTATAAACTCGTTTCAACTCTTTTAAAAATCCCTTAAATCTCTAAAATCAATAAAAATCTCGTAGCGTCCTTTGAAATTGTATTAGACAAATAAACATAAACAAATGTAATAACTCCAACTAGTTAACTACTATATATATATATATATATATTCATTTAAAACTAACGTAAATAAGATAAAAGTACATAGCAGTGATAAATTCAGAAGCAAATTCCAAATTTTTAAATTATACTAGCAATTATGATCCGCGCGATTAGTTTCTCGTTTTTGAACACCTTTTGCTAGTAGAAAATATAATTGAAAGTTTTTAATTCTTGAAATATAAAATCTTGTAATTCTTTTTCTATAATTTCAGAAATCTTCATGAGTTTGATAAAGTTCCTTAAAATACCTTTATTATCCTTCAAAATTGGGTGAAATTCTTTTAAATTTCGTAAATTAACTTGATATTAGATTTCTTAAAATTACTTAAAATTATTAAAAGTCCCATAAGTCTCATTAAATCTCTTAAAATTTCTGAAAATCCACTCAAATTTTGTAAAATTTATTGGCTCCATTCAAAGTCTTTAAAATTACTTAATATCACATAAAACCTCGTAAAATCCCTTAGAATTACTTAAAATTCGATCAAATATGGACAAATCTCTTAAAGTTATTTAAAATCCGATGAAATTTCATGAAATGCCAGAAAATTCCTTTGAAATTTATGGAAATAAATGTTCTTCAAATTATTTAAAATCCCCTGAAATCCCAATGAAATCACTCAATATTTCTGAAATCTCAATAAATTTCGTAAAGCCCTTTTAAATTCCTTAACATTATTTTTCAAGATAATGTGAAATCACATTAAATCTCTTAAAATACCTTAAAATCCAATGAAATTTCGTAAAATATCTAAAAATTCAATGAAATTTTGTGAAATCCCATGATCTCTTAAAATTGCTAAAAATCTAATGAAATTTCATAAAATTCTTTGAAACACTTAAAAGTCCTTAAAACTATTTAATATCCCTTAAAATATTTGAAAATCCAATAAAACTTGGTGAAAATCCTTGAAAGAGAATCCTTCAAAGATTCTAAAATTACACAAAATTACACAAAATATCATTAAATCCTTCTAAATTATTTAAAATCCAATGAAAACTCTTTATTAGATTTTTATATTCTTCAAATTTCTTTAGATTTTACAAAACCCCAATAACTAGTAAAATTCCTTTAAATACCGTGAAATACCGTGAAATCCTTTAATATTTCTAAAATTTCAATAAATTCTGTAAAATTCGTATTCTCTGTCTTAATAATCTTTTTGAAAACGAAAATAGTCTGAAGATTGTTTTTAAGTTCGATACATTCACACAATTATACGCGCAGTTTCTAAACCCATCAGGTTTTCGACAACAATGTGTTCGATATATTGGTAACATTACTGTTTTAAGATATATATATAATATAATATAATAATATGATATGATTCTCGGTCATTTGCTGGTCATTTCCCGGTCACCCTGATTTTGCTTATTTTAGATTCTTCATAATTAATTTTTAAGTATTTATATACTCGTTTCAGGTTTCTTACCTCAAGGTGTAAAAATGACTTAGTCTTGATATTATAATAATATAACAAGACAAGATACTTGTCAATACACATAGCGAAGGCTGTAATTACACTCTCTCCTTCATCTGATAAGACTATTGGAGTGATTGGTGTAATTGGTGCTGTTTGTGCAACATAAAATTGAAATGTACAAACATACCTTTTTCATCTCCAATTGAGTTTTGCTTCAACGCATCGGGGACGACGATTCCACTGTCCGTTACTCCATACGATATGCACACCTCGTTCGGGTCGGTAACCTTCGCAACACCAATCGCATTTGATTGATTGACCGAAGTATGATCCAGATAGTCCATGCAAGTCCATCTTCCTCTTTTGAAAGGTTCAGTGCTTTCAATTTTCACTACTTTGAACCGCTCGTTCCTGCCGTGAGAATGCACCTCACGCAGTTCGGGGTCCTGCTTCGCACTCGCGGAAATCAGGTTGATGATGTTATTGTCGGTAACGGAAGCAATGTCCAGGTTGTTGATGTTGTTTTCGTTTACCGAATTGTTAACGTTGCTCCCTTCAGACGGCACTATTGCCAGGCCGTACTGGGAGCTAGTTGGGATCACCGGCGCCGTACCGAGCGCAACGTTACTCGTGTTAAAGAAAACGTCTTCCTTCGAAAACGTGTCTTCAGAGTAGCTCGGCGTTTCAAGGTCGGTGATCCGCGAGTGTTCCACGGAATTGTCCTCAGTGTGCGACTCATCCAAGTCGTCGTTCGAATCCTCACCGGCATCGTTGCTCATGCGGCAACCAACTGTGACGCTCGTTATTTGAAAAGAGGAAGTCTTTTTGCGGCACTGATTATTATTCAGAGTTGAATTACTCTGTATAGAAAGTCCAGCTGGTGGGAGCAACTTCTCCGGATCGCCCAAACGTATCGTTTCAGTCGTCGTTCGATGTACAGGAGTCACAATTTTTCTATTAACTGCAACATTCAATTTTAAAATCAATTATTATACATACTTCAATAAAAACAACAGAAAAACTAAGATAAATTAATTTAATGTTTTCATTTTAAAATTATACTTGCAATTAAAGCGTCTACTAAAATAATTCATTTGAAAATTGTTCAACTATATTTTTCCGTTTATAAAGTCCTAAAATTAAAACCAAAAGTCTTCTTTTTTATTCACCAATGATACTTTAGAGTTTAAAAAATCGAAAACCTATACTCAATCAACAATTTTGCAAAAGAAGTAACTATTCTGCAAAAAAAAAAATTGAGTGCTATTTTTCATCTGGCCAGAAAACAGAAAGATACTAAGAAAACATATTTTAAACAAATTTTTAATGTTTGAACCTTCTGTGCGAAGCAAAGTTTTTTAGACAAAATTTTTCTTATACGTTTTGACTTAACCTTTGCTCATTCTTTTGCACTTTTGATGTTATAGTTATTTTTTGTTAAAAAATTGTTTCTTGCGGATGGTTTTCAGTCTTTAATTTTAATTAATAAAATGGTTTCTTAAGGGAATTTCTTTTTTTTAAATCTAAAATGTCATCAGTAAATATATGTGTATAAAAAACGTTCTGTATCTTGTTTTCTATTTTTTGAACATTATATAGACAAAAAAATCGAACAAACAAAATTCGTCAGAAAAGAAGTCGGAAACTTCAATCCAATTACAAGAAATTCATTTATTTTATCTTTTTATGTAACGCAGGCATGATTTACGCGCTTTATCAGCCTCTTTTTAGTTCTAAAAGTGACCGTTTTCACGACTGGAGGGGCGAACTGTACTATTCACGCTCCATTATACTCCTAGGACTATAATGAGAAAATAATTGTACAGTACCATCTTTTTAAACTCTTTCAAATTATTTTAAACTCCTGAATATTTTATAAAATCTGTTGAAATTCCTGAACTTCCAATAGGTGTCTTAATATTCTTTTGAAATTCCATAAAATTTTTAATTCTCTCAAAATTCATTAAAAATCTTTTCAAAATGCCGACTTTTAAAGAATTTAAATGAACGGTAATAATCATCATAATTTTAAAAATAAGTTTGCCCCTCAATCCCATCGAATTACATAGAAATTAGGGTATAATTCGCATAATGCCTGCAAGATGCAAAACCAGTACATATTTTCTTTGTTAAATAAGACATTTTATGGAAGATTTCTCAGTCTTGGCTATCTATCAAAATATGGCCGTGGTTTTATTTGGCTCCCTTTCGCTCCTGATATTAATCATCCACGCGATTATTTTTGTTAGAATTTTTCAAAGATCAACGATATAGACAACAATTTAAAACCATTTCTGACATAAACGCTGCGATTCAAAACACAATTTAGTATTATCAAATCCATAGTCCTTGGATTTTTACTTTTTAATTAAATTAATAACTACCTGTCAAGTTGTATCAACTTTTCTACTCAATCAATGAGCAATTTGCTACCTCGTAGTGGAAGCATTAAGTATTCTTTTCATCAGCATTAAATTTTGATTATTTGAGAAATTATATTGGAAAAATTCATTTTTGAAAATTACAATAAAGCATAACATTCTTATTTTTCAAAGAAATGCATTAATCTTATAGGTCAATCGATTCGTCTGGACGTAAGGAATCTTCATTTCCCTGACACCAGCTTTAAATTTTTATTATTTGTCAAGTTATATTCGAAAAATTAATTTTAAAAAACACAATTAATCATAAAACTTTTAAAATTAAATATTTTGTTAAGTCTTTATAAGAAATTCAACTAGGTATATAGTGGAATAACTATGCAAAATTTCATCAATTTATCTCTACGCGTTTTCAAGAAATTGCTGGATCGTGACACACATATACACACACATATATACATACATTCGGACAATTTTTCAGATCATCATATTAGACATATTGATTATTGTCTTTGAAATATGTCCAATAAAACCTTTTTTAGGAAACTAGATTTTGTCACCGCTACAAAGCTTCCTCTATGAGGAAGCAAAATGAATAAAATTTAATAAATTAATATTATAATTATTATATATTATATAATAT